>CAKOGF010000127.1:0-17632 GCA_933228935.1 Pemphredon lugubris
GGGGGGGGCGGGTTGGTAAAGGAGGGGGAGGCAAAGCTAAATGCGAGAATCGCGAGTTCGAATGTCATGTTCGAGGTAACGCGGCACGTCCACTAAATCAATCAACCGTCTCATAGGCAGTCACGCTAATTAACGTTAATTGACCGCCAGTCGGGACTAATCTCGAACTCCGTCCGTCGAGGCTACGAGTCTCGGCGCGTTACTTTCACGCGCGCCGCTACTTCCCGGGATTTGCGTTTCGAATTCCTACGAGGTTCGATCGGAGCAATCGCGCGAGTTGTTTTTTTCCCCGCGCGTGTAATCTCATTTGCGTTTTTCTGGAGCAACCGACGTAGAGGTAATCGGGAATTTTGTTGTCTTTCTTAACACGAGTGGTAGCTGAAAGTTAGTAATTCGAATCGTGGGTTGTTGTCGAGATACGAGGAATAAAAATATCGCGCGGGCTATTAAATGTGTTTTTAATAAAGAACGCGTTCGCTCGAAATGTTCGACGTCTCGAGACTCGAACTCGTCCGCGGCGTGAGAATTCCGCTTCATTATTTCATCGCGAGCGAATATCAAGGTTTAACGTATAATCACGATCACGTACAGAGATAAGAGACAACGAGTCGATCTAATCGCGCGTGTAATCTACGTTCTTAACAGCGGTAAGTACAGATCAAGCGGTTAGACTCTCGATCGTTCGTGTAATCGGGCTCTGGAGTACACGAGTTGTTTCACCGACTAGCCCGATCTCCCTTTCGATCGTCGAATCGTGCTTACTAACGAGCACGAGCCTAAACTTTACGTCGGAAGGCTTTATCGAGAGGCGCCCCGATTGATCGTGGATAAAGATCGATTCGAATCGCCTCGTTATTTTGAATTCCGTCACGTATCGATTATCGGCGCGTGTTTCTCCGAACTGACGGGGAGAAACGGAGTACGGTTGTCGTAGGCGATCCAAACGAAACGGAAAATAATTACGATCGAATACAATCCTTCGTTCTCTGTAGCCATCGTGGAAGCTCTTTTTTTATTTCTTTTTGCCGTCGCAACGATTGCGAGGGGGTAATCGACAAATTGAGCGCTACTATTGCGCGTAATTGTTCGACGGTTTCGCAACGATGATTCGAGAACACTAGACGTTCGTTCAATATGATTGAGTTACCTATCCGTAAATTCTCTCGTCCCGCGAAGAGACGAGAATGAGTTAAATTATCGGCTCGATTTTTGTTTCTCGAGCGTGTACTACGTGGAATACACGCATACTTAAGTACACGCCTTGAGCACATAGGACGGTTAACCGTAAGTTATAATGTATCGGACTTTTCTCTCCCGTATAGTTCCGATGTATTTTATGGCTCATTGTGATGTCGGCCATTATTCATGGCGGAGTTATAACGAAGGATTAAATTATAATGCGCGTTTTCTCGGATAACGGTATGACTATTATTGTAACAATAAATATGCATTCGTAATTACCTACTACGCTCGCGCGAATGGAACAACGCATAAATATGTTAATTTCAAACATAAAATTCCGGCCGTGTAATTACGATGAATTCGTTTATGAATCTTTTGGGCCCCGATGCCGTGGTTTTCGGCGGAGGACACGGCGAATCGGCAATTTCGCGGAGAAAATAAAAATAACGAGAGAAAAACCGTGGCCGATGGGAGAGGACGGTTAACGGCGGCGTCTACGGGGATCGAAATTTTTACAAAAACCAAAGCCTCTCCTCCTTTCGATGACGGAGATAGCGGTGATGGAGGACGTTAATTATGTCTGCCCGACCGCGATCGTGTTACTACCGCTGACTACAAGCGTATCGTGAAGAGACTTTGGAAATTTTCGAAACCGATCCCCGTGCATTGTCGTTCTGGTCTACCATTCTTTTAAAAACCTTTCTCGATTACACGTGCCTAGTCGTTCTTTCGTAAAAGTGAATATATTAATACTCCATATTAATCGCCGAATGTATATTAATCCAAGAATTCCTACGGTGACCGGTCAATAAATAGAACGTATTCTCGATGCAAACGAGATACCACGAGACGTGGAATGCGCAATAACTTTCACCATTGTTTTTATGCCAATCCCAAATATCTTTCCAACCAGAACGCGCGGATGGTATATGTCGCTGTGCCATCTTGTCCACGCGCACCTTGCATAAGTTTTAGAAACGCTTTTACCAGGGTTCGATCTTGGTTATTCTTGCGCGAATTTAATCGGGAAACGTTTCTTTGACCCGGAGAAATGTCAGAAATATTTTTCGCCAATATTCACGGATAACCCGTTTTTCAATTTTCAATTGTACGATCGAGCTTTCGCCGTACCCGGCTTATCAGAACGGCGACGAATATCGTCCCGCGACTAACTAAGCTCAACCGTTTCATCCGAGTAGCTGCTCGTTTCCCGCGCAAATGAGTGCCCCGGGTATCGATATCTCGTACGAGTTTCGCGCGATGTCAACCGCACTCGAACGTTGTAAGCCGATCGTTAACTCCATTGTAAACGCATTACCGCAGGGTGCACAACCTGCGAGGGACCTCGAAGGTCGACGAAGGAAAGAATTCGAAGGGTCGAGTGGGCCCACGGATGTAGATTTGTATACATACACGAGTTCCTCTTTCTCTCTCCGGTCATGAATAAAACTGAATAGCTGAACCGGTAACCTAAACCCGAAGCCACTCGCCACCTGTTGCTTTTTGTATTTCTACGCGACGAATGGCGTTTCCTTGGTGAATACGAAACGTTTTACTCGTAGTCCCCTCTCCCCCCCCCCCCCCTGATAACCATTTCTTCTGCTCGTTACGGACAAAGCGAGGCATTCGTTTAATTTCGGCTGAAACGTTAGGGCGACCGCGAATCTTTCGAAAAACCATAGGTTACGCGAGAGAGGACGGCGTTGCAGTGTACGGGTACACTTCGTTGATCGAAGGTAAATTCCACTTTGCCTGATAAAATCCTCGAAGTTTAAACTTGCTCGGGTAACTCCGTCAGTCCCTGTCTTCGACTTTCCATCGGACGACCGAGAAGATTTGTGGCGAATAATCGTCTAATAACGTTGACTCAGCTACCGTACGCTCGAGTTCACTCGAACCCGAGCGGTTTCCGTTTCTCGATACCTGTCTCGAATCCCTTTAATCCTATCAACGGTGAATGTAATTAAACTAATTAATTTTTGAATTAAAGAAACAGCAATGAAACTGTCAATTGCGTTTCTCCCAGGCGTCGAGTTAATTAATGACAATTATACCTCGCCACTTTCCTCGTGGTATTCTCTCTAATTAAATAACGTGCTTCAAAAGTGTTTTACAGCGATTAGGGAGTAATAATAACCCAAAGAACCTCAGCGGGGTGCGCGATCATGGAATTAGAACAAACTTCGATCAGCGAGAAAACATTGAAACATCCCTCCGACGCGACAGTACTGCGGTAACGATCGATCCGTTCGAGTTTCTCGCGCGATCGTTTTCGCGGTATGTACTCGTATAGATTATTTTCGAGCATTACTCGTTTTAATTCCGCGGGGCCTGTACGAGCGGCATTAATTCGATTCTTCACACTTGTACGAGCAAGCAGGTAGCAGCGCATCTTGTCACGGGGAATTAAGATTAACATTCAGAAGTACCGTGTACGCCGAGGTCGTTAGCGATATTTACAAGTATGTACCGGCCGAGCAATAAACTTGTTGCTGCAGTTATACCGGCCAACTGTAAAGCAATAATCGAGTCGTTATCCCGGTTGTAGGTGAGCGCCCCTCTCTACGTCGACGAGGATCCAGATACCGCCCCGAGTATCCGAGTTGGTTTACATTAAACGCGTTTGCGCCGCGCCTGTCGGGCATTTATCAATTACGCTCTTTACCCTGCCGGAAGGCGAGCCGTTTACCTAGAGATTTAATCTACCGGCTATTAAATGCCTTCGAGAACCGCTCCCGAGGATGACACTCGATTTAAGCGACAAACGAGATTCAGCGTAATTATCGTGAGCTCCACGCCGGGAGTATAGATATCTCCTATTATCCGTGTTATCCTTCTTGTTAGCGCTACTATTATTTATCGCCCGCGATACGTACGAGTGTTTGCAGTTATCGTAATACCGATAATTACGTCCTTACGGTTAACCGGGATATGGTAAACGTGTAGCGAAAACACGTTTAGACAGAGGCGTTTGGTTAATCTCAGAATCGCGTGCTTCCCGGACGTGTCTCGTAAATCCTACGCTGGGGTTCCACGTGACCCGTCCATTCCATTTCCGCGGCAGGAGTTTCTAATTGATGCAAGATCGATTCGAGGCGTATCGTTTCGCTCGTTGAAATACGAGAAGATGATACGAATGAAAGTAATCTTAAATTACCCGGCGGAATGAAAATCGAAATTAATGAAAAATAACCGAAACCGCTTACGTTTCTAGAATAGTATGTCAAAATTAATTTTCTTCGCAGCTTTCTAATTTTGAAATTCTCGATCACTGTACACTCTGTGCAATCCAATTAACGCGTATCCGCAGAGATAGGTACACAAGAAATATCCGTGAACCTAGCGTTAACCGCGATAACGCGACGTCACCCGATCGCCGGCGAATCGATCGGCGAGCTTTATCGTTGCCGAATGGTAGCTCGTTGCCCGACGTAGGAAGCTTCGTAGTAAGTTGGAGGTAGTAAGGGACGCGGCGGGTAGGAGCAGGTTGCAACAGGGGAGAAGAAGCATTGGCCTGGCAAAGTGTTTAAGAGCGTTATCTTGCCGGCTATTAGTCTTTCTTGGTGTGTGGCCTCCGGTCTCACCGGTCCTCCTGGTCTCGGAGAGCACGAGCTCGAGCAAGGGTTAAGTTTAAGTAGCCCCCCTATCTTGGCTCACCATCTACACCCCGAGAGATTCATGGAGAGGATCAAGGAGGCCCGGAGAGAATGGACGGGACGAGGCGCGAAGATCGACGTGAATTCCGTCGCATCTCGGTGCCGTGATACCGGGACGGTTCACGGTTCGATGGAAATTCGCGAATCGATCCACGATACGCTGTTAAATCAATCGATTATCAACGTCGGTGATATTTTGTTAGGTGCGCCGGTAGAGGCGCGTGGCGTTCGAGGACACTTTACGCGATTATCAGAGGTAAACTTTAGGACGCGTTGATTGGCCCTTTATTTTGACACATCTCGAGAGATCTTGTTGTCTTTGAGAGATTCATTTCAAATTGATTATTTAGTCGATTTAAATTTGTTTCTCAGAAATGCTGTGTACAAACGTGTCTCTGTATGTACCTGAAGACAATCTGAGCTATTACGTATGGTTATGTTACTAAATGACCAGTTTAAAATATTTCTTTGTATTCTCGACGAGCTACCATTTCAATTCCGACCGTCGTTCCTCGTGTTTACTCGTATAGGAAAGTTGTAGATAGTTTTCAAAGGTAAGCGGGCCACCACTGGTCACAGGTACCTCGCGTAGGTACTACCGCGTTTTAGGCGAGCGGGTCAATCGACTTCGTACGATCGATATGATTAATGCCTATCGACGTGGAGCGATAAATCTGGCATTCGAGAGGTATTAAGACCTCGAGGAAAGGTCGGGTCGCGGACAAATCTATGAAAGATCGATAGTGTCACGAATCGAGGCAGGTACTTGAGAGACGTTTAATAACGAGCGTGCACGTCTCTTTGTTAATACCGTGGTTTATTAATAGGGCCCATTGTCGGATGAGGTACCCATTCTCGTACTAGCACGGTGTGGGCCCATTGTCGAAGGGAACGTGCGGTGCGCGTAATTCCTACCAGATTGATGACCGACCATTACCGAGATTTATCACGCCTTCCAGGCGACCATTGTGACGCGTACGTGTAAATAAAAAGAGAAAAAAAGAAGGAGAGGAGGATCGTCGTGTGGCCGAATCGGAGGCTGCGGTAGGAATTCGTTGTCCTAGTCCTAGGCGACACGTGCGACCCTCGTCATCGATCACCAATTATTTTCGACGAGTACGTACGAAATTTTGATCGATTGCGAACAATCGACACGACCTGTCTCTCTCTCGTCGCGTATTTCTATCTATCTTTTACAGGGCTCCGGTGGACCTTTTGCGACCCTTACTTTGAACTTAAAGCAACTTTTTTCACTTCTAACTTCTTTATCCCCCGTTCGTTTTATTCGATAGTACGACTCAGATTTAAACTAACCGTGTCACAATCGAATCGATTAATCTAAGCATTTTTATTTGACCAAAGTATTCCGAATCGGAATAATATTAGAATAAAATTCCCCTTATAAATCTCGATATCTGCCGAGCATTGATTGCAAAGCGATAAGAACCATACCATCGCGAGAAATTCCCCTTAATTCCTTTCTCGAGGCTACAACCACGATCCGCGACGAGCGACGAATTTCAAAGTCACGAACAAAAAGCCTGAAGGGAAAACATTTTTATTTCTCCTCGACCGCGAGATAATGCTCGCGCGAGACACGTCGCCGGCAACGCGGAGTAGATCTCCGGCCTAACCAGCCAGAATTTACAGAGACCCAGACGGAACCGTGAAGGGAGAACCCCTATGGTTTTTGCCAAGATGCCCCGGCCAACAGTAAAGCCCCGGGCCCGTTATGACCGCTGTAAAATCTTATGGCGATCATAACGCGATCATGATGCGCATAACAGCCTCACCCATTTCGATCCTTTTCCTCCCGTTCCTTTTTAGAGCCGTCATCCTTTGTATCGTTGGTTACCCGACGACGTTGGCTCGACCGTAAGATCGAAGCGACAGTCCCGTCTTGATTAATCATTAAAAATGTTACTTCTGCGACCGAATCAAATTCATATCTCAATGAAACGATCGTATCTCGTCGGATGTACCCACCTCGTAAACCGACGAGATTAATCTGTCCCCGCCTCGCGCATAAATCAAATTAAATATACGATAAACTCGCCCCTGCTCCTGCCCCCCCCCCCCCAACCCTCAACCCCCTCTGCCGGTGCCCTTCTTCGCTACCTCCGCGTTAGTTTTTGATTGTTCGTTATTCCTTTACGGAGCTCGTTGTAAATATCGTTTTACTTGTTTTCTCCTTCTTTCTCTTGGGTCCGATTGAGCGCGAACGGTCGTATCTAATATAGTATAATAATTTAATAATAATAATCACACTTGCAATGGAGTTGCAATACGATCATTGTCGTAGCGCGTATGTTACACGTCTGTGCCCGGCTTTATACGCACACGCGTACATATTTTCGTTGGGTAAGAACCAAAAAAAAGCAAAGTTGACGATGCGAATGATATTCGAATGGAGCACGGAATCGTCGAGATTCACGCGGTAAAAATACCCAAGGGAGAAGGAAGCAAGACCGAGCGAGACGAATCGAAAGATTCCGGCTGCCGGACGGAAGCGCTCGTCCCCGAGGAGGATTTATTGGAAAGTCGTCACGGATCTCGGAAGGGTGTCCGAGTGGAGTGGACGCAATCAGATTCGCGATTCTTCACGGTGTCGACCTTGTCGAGGGTGAAAAGGGCCAACTACTGTGCGACGGGGCCGTTTAAACGGTAAACAGAAGTAGGGACCTTCCCTCGTCAGGTCGCCCTAAATATTTGTACGGGCCGATTAGTCGCGCGTCCGACTGAAACGGCACGACCAACGTTTCCGTGCCCGCGGAACGGCGGTAAGAAGGGAAATAAGAAAGAGGAGGACGGAGGAATCCTGTACCTCGGTAGAAAAGTAAAATGCGAAGGGAAACTACGAAAAAGGGCGTGACGGGTCGCGTCGGTCACGGCCGGCGATTTTTCTGCATGATTTTTCTTACACCGTTGCCGGGGTGGGGCTTTGCTTTGGAATTTGACTTTTCAAATACCTACAGGCTTTCGAAATTCCGAGAATTCGGCCGAGAACGCGGGATACCGGTATCGTCCGTACGACGATAGTGGAAAACAAAGTATTATCGTGTCGAGCATTTGTCGGCAGGACGATGGGTAAAATTACGAAAGACGCGAAAGGTGGAGAAATTTGAAAGTTAGCGTATCGATGACAAAGAGCCGTATTTGCGTAAACGCTTCGGCAAAAATCTCTGTTCTCACCCCTGCCGATGTAACGCTGGGTCACCATTATTCCTGCTAGCGCCCGCCACTGTTTTCCGTAACAAATCGTCCCAGCGGTCGGTCCAGGTGATTTACGGTACGTCTCCCGACAGAGGCGCACCGAGGACAACGGTGAAGCGAAAATCTTGAAAACGGGAGTCCGACCTGGCGGCCCTTTCTACAAATGTACCCCCAAAGTAGCGCAATTTTTGTTTTGCAAACTGCGACCGTTCGGTCGACTACCGGAAACATTCGATTAGAAAGGGAACCCGTGGGGACCTTTGGATATCGGTCAGCTGTTCACGAAACGTAACCATTTTTGTCAACCTTATTCCAAGATTATCTCCGCGATACCCGAAGATTTTGAAAATATTTACCGGCGGTGACCGCGTGCTTTCGTCGAATCGATTTAAAGTTATCGAAAGTAAAAAAAAAACTACCAGATAGCTATCCATAAATCAATTTACGATGGTACATACACTTAACGCCCCCGATACGAAGGGATCTTATAAGATAGAAAGTCCGCACGGGTGTTACCAGATGCGTGCCAAAATCGGCGATACCGTCGACGGGAAGAAGGACGAGGCGAAGGAAAAAGGAAGGGGGAACCTAGGAGGCGAACGAACGCGAGAGGGCTCGTGCTTCCGGCCGATCGGCTCGTTAGTATCGTCGTGTTTCCAGTCGGTGAACGATAACCGCTCGTTAACGGCGATTAAACGGCAAGCTAAACATCGTGGTGCCGCGAGACGAAACAATCTGGGAGGCACGTTGAGCCCCGATTAAAATAAACAAGGTGGTGGCGGAGTTGCTGCCGCCGCTGCTCGCCGCCCCTCCCGGTACACACTCCCGCCTTCCCTCCACCTTCCCGCCTCGACCCCGACGTTATTTTCGCGCGACAACCGACACTCCTCGATTCTCATTTCGACCGGGCACTCGCGGAGGTGAATTTTCCGAGCCGCTCGATACACGGGACGAAGGGAACAAACGTTCCATAGAAACGGGTTTTACTACCCGCGAGAATCAACGGGAACGAGAAAAAGCGTTCTCGTGGACGCTTGTTTAAACGCGGCGTAAAGATAAGAGAGACGAAAAAGGGGGGGGGGGGGCTTTAAAAATATACCTTGGCCCGGCACCGCGCGCTCCCGAGCTAATACTAATTTCCGCCGTTTCGAAAGAATACGTGTCGTTTCTCAACTCTGTCTTTCTCTCCCATCGCACAATGGGGACCGGCGAGAAGTATCTCTTAAAGTCTTTCTAGCGCACGGGGATCGTTAAAAAGCAAATTCTCCCAGAGGTACATCGGTACCCGATATACATACACCGTCGGCGAGTATGTATCCTCAAAGGAACGCGGTGGAAAAAGAATGAAAGGAAGGGAGAAAAGAGGAGGAAAGGAGAAAGGAGGAGAAGAAGACTAAAGTGGCGAGGAGGAGGAGGAGGGAGGAGAAGAGAGGGAGAGCAAGAGAGAGAGAGAGCCGTGAGAGAGTCCGGTCGGTGCGCGCTAGCAGGGTCGGGGGTCTTAATAAGGTGGAAAGAGGTGCTTTCGTGCTGGTGGATGCACGAAGAGGAGGAGAGGAGAGGAGAGACCGATAGAGGGAGCCGAAGAGCGGCTGAGTTCACACCTTGCCTTCAAAAGGCGCCTTCGTGCCTCGCTCCATTCCTCTCTCCGTCTCTCTTCCTCTCGAATTCCTTTAGGCTTCCCTCTCGCCTTCCTCTCGATCGTTCTTTCCTCGCTTCGCGATCTCTTTCCTGCGTCTTTCCTTCTCTTTCTCCCGTTCTCTTTCCCTCGCGTCCCTCTATCACTCGCCTCTCTCTCTCTCTCTCTCTCTCTCACCACGAAGCGCCGCGGCTTCGTCCATCCACCGGCACCTCTTCCACCTTCTCTCCTCCTCGTCGTTCTCTTCTTCGTGTTTGCCCGCCTCGTTAACGCCTCGCGGCCAGAACGGACGTTGCACACGCAGCTATTTACCGGCCGCCTTTGGAGCCCCCCCTCTACCGCCGCCAAGGTGAAGGTCCCCTCAGAGGAGGAAACGAAGGGAGAAGAATAGTTCCGAGGGAAAAGCACGATACAGCGTCGAGAGAAATTGAGGGAGGGAGGAGAGACGAAGGGAGAGATTTTCCTATTTGAAAAGGACACTTTTCACTTTGCCAGTCGCAGCATCACGGTTACATTAATTTCGACGGAAACAAACGTGCCAAGAATTTCACGATATCGAGACACCAACCTTTTCATTCACGACGAAAATGTTCCCACCCCTCGCTCAAGCCTCTCCTACATTCGCCGAGGATCGGGGATTCGCCTTTATCCCCCCTCTCCGAAGGGCACGAGGCGCGTCCTTGTCACCGTCGTAGAATTGTCCATCGACGAGGCAATTACGACGCGTCATCGGGCGGCGTGGTCGGGTCCGTCTAGTAAATTCCATCCGAGACTAATGCCTTGGTGGGACGCCTCGCCACGAGATACGTCCCATTGGTGCGCGGGAGTCAAATAAATAACGCTCTTTAAGGGAAGCATAAAGGTACGCCGAAAGAAACTCGAATGGCCCCTTACTTCTGTTTACGTCATTTCCGTCGGCCCCCTCTGCGGGGCTATTACTCGGACCACGGGCGGGGGGGGAGATCCTGTTACAACGGCGGTCCGCTAACGCCACGACTAATTACACCCGATCGACCACCTCCGCGGGATTATGATCCACGGCGATAAAGGAGCGTGACGAAATCAGCCGAGTCGATCGTGACGACTCTCGCGGTTTACCGCGGATAACCGATGGCACGACGAAGTTCCGTCACGTGGGTAAGACGAATGTTCTTAAAAGGAATTCACGCGACGGAGAGTCTCCGGGTTTGAAAAGAAGATAATTTATTCGCTTGCCGTTAAAACGGCTCGGCGAGAGCACACGCGTGGCTCTCCGTTACCGGACACGCGCGTGTACGGCGATTCCCTCTATCGATCAGTATTATTTGCACCGAAACTTTCTCCATGAATCACAACCGTGGCCCAATTACGATCGGTCGTTGGTCACGCGATGACGTACGAATGCGAAGGGTTACGGATCTGACCCATCCGTTCGTAAGGAATAATCGTGCTTCGTGTAACGATAAAAAAAGAGACGGAGCAACGAAGAAATTTCGCGGCTCCAAAATCACTGTCGAAAGTATGCAAGCGATAAAACTCGATGCGCAAGAGTCTGGCGGGTACTACGTCGCGGTAGGCGACGGAGGATGCGCCGTTCGAACGACCTACAAATCGTTCTTCTACAAATCTAAAAATCGTTACGGAAGTAAAAAGCCTCGAGGAAGATGCCGTTCAAAGTTCAACTAGCCCGCGGAGAGAAGACGAGACCCTCGCGAACCATTCATCATAAGTCGTTTCGTGCAGGAGTAAAATCGACGACAGCGCTAAGAAAAAAAAAAAAAAAATAGTAAACGCGATGGAAGGAGCGACGATTTCGCGGATATAAAAATCTCCTCGAAGAGCAAAGAGACGGGAGGGAGAGAGGGGAGCCTCCGGTGCAGAGTCGGTGGCCGAGCACGAGAAGGCGAGACGACGCGCAGAGAGTTTCGCACAGGGTACAAGAAAACCATTAGCAGCCGCCATCGTCGGGGCAAGAAGTTAAATTAATTACCGGGGGTTCCAACGAGGGTATCGCGATGGGAGCGAGCGAGAGGTAGAGGCGAAGGGAGGAGAGGAGGGAACGAGTGGCACTGCATGCCGCCGAACATTCCAGGGCCGTCCGCGCCCCGATGACTCGCTTCGAATTAGGACGACACGAATAAAGGAGCCCCCGGAGATCGAGGAAAAACCGCCCCGCGGGACCGGGCGGCGGCTTCGCATCGTGGAATTCCACGGACGACTAGGCCCCGATGTATGTATGTACTACCCGCGCTTCTACCGCGAAAAATACGGCTGGTTTTTAGAAAGCGTCGCGTCGCGCCGCACCAACGCCGAACGACGTCGAGGACTCGCGAGGTGGAGGAATCTTGGCGAACGCGGCAACGGGCGGACGGCAGGGATTTTTCCACGGATTCCGAGCGTACGTTGTCCCGAACACATGAAATGCGCTCTCGATTCGCCGATGGATCCGTCGATCGTTTCGCGGCGACATAATCGTTCGGCGGGACATTGCTCGTTACGACTTGGATATATGTGTACGTGTAAAAATAGTTTACGTTCTTTCGCGAGATAGATCGCGGTGAGAGTAGTTCGCACGAGAACTCGTGTATCTCGGGATTTTAAACGCGTTAAATTAAAGTGATATACGTATAGCACTCCGCGTGGATAAAAGTTTTCGCGTACTTTGTAATCCTCGTTAACGCGATGCTGAAAAGGAATAGGAATTGTATACGTTGTTTAAATTTATCGATACTTTGTCCTACTTTTGCTTCTTAACATTGGAATATCCCTCTCGAGTAGAATTCGTGAGTTATGGAATGTTTTTGTAAATCTGGAAATAAGTTTCTTATTTTTATCGAATATAAGTGTCGGAAGCGATAAATTCTGTCCAACAGAATTACACGCAGTTGGAAGAACTCGTGTGCGAGGCGAGTCAAGAATGATCGCATGAGATTTGAATGAAAATCGGTAATACCGCTAATGGACCGTCCATTTATTTACATAAAAGAGAAAACATGATTCCAATAGATTGGTAATGGACGGAAGGAATTTGATAATCAAGGACGAGGGTCCCCCGAAGGTGATCCCGAAACAAATTGCCGCGCATTGGATTCCAACGATGTTATCGAGGATCTCGAGGAGTCCGATGATACCGGATAGAGGCCTTCTTGGGGTTAGGTATCGCGTGGGAAATGCGTTCCCGATACGCCTTACGAGGAAACGCCGAATTTTATCGACCAATCTAACGGTGATCGAACGTCGAAGAACTTTCCGTTCGATCGGACTCGATCGGACCAACGGCTCTTCGTGTCGGAAGAATTTTACGTACCGATTCCAACTATCGGCCACGAAGTCGGCTCACAACCAGTTTTCGACGCCGAACAAGCGGGATCGGACATCGTGAAAGGTATAATAGAGAAGGAATCGAAAGGCGTATACTACCCTTGCTCGACGCCCCCTCCCACCCCTTGCGCGGACCAACGGAGAGACGATTAGCGGAGGTAGAGAGGGTGGCGATGATCGACGATGGTGGAAAGCGAGAGGAAGAGAGAGACAGAGAGAGAGAGAGAGAGAGACAGAGAGAGACAGAGAGAGACAGAGAGAGAGAGAGAGACAGAGAGAGACAGAGAGAGACAGAGAGAGAGAGAGAGAGAGAGAGAGAGAGAGAGAGAGGAGAGAGAGAGAGAGAGAGAGAGAGAGAGAGAGAGAGAGAGAGAGAGAGAGAGAGAGAGAGAGAGAGAGAGAGAGAGAGAGAGAGAGAGAGAGAGAGAGAGAGAGAGAGAGAGAGAGAGAGAGAGAGAGAGAGAGAGAGAGAGAGAGAGAGAGAGAGAGAGAGAGAGAGAGAGAGAGAGAGAGAGAGAGAGAGAGAGAGAGAGAGAGAGAGAGAGAGAGAGAGAGAGAGAGAGACAGAAAGAGCGATTTAATATCCAGAGATCGATACTTTCGATCCTCTAGCGAAATCGACTATCAGCTGCGAGAAGGTTGACGTGGAACCAGTCTTCGAGGGAACCGTAGACGCGAGAAGAGGAGAACGAAGGAGAGTGCGAAAATCGAAGATGCTGAAAAATACAAACCAGAGGGGAAAAAGGAGGGAACGAGGCGGAATGAGGTAGAAGGAGAGAACGTATGAGGCAAGGGAAGTGGTCGGTTGCCGCCCCATTAATTAACCGCCCCTCCCGTGCTTCCCCTCCCGTTGCTCCCCTCCGTTCCATCAAGGGCGCAGCCATTCACAGCTTGCTACGGCGATATCTCTCCCTCCCCCTCATCCCTCTCTTTCTCTCCTCGTATCCATCTTTTCCTCTTTCCTCTTTCCTCGCCTCTCTCACTCTCTCTCTCTCTCTCTCTCTCGTTTCTCCTACCGTCTCTCGACGCACCGCGAAACACCTCCAGGGTTCCTCGAACAAGCGACTAATTATATCGAACGACCGAACGAGAAAAAAGGATTTAATTACGAATTACCTACAATTACGCGCTTGATCGCCATGTCAACCGTGAACGAGAACGATCGACGATCCTGGCCCCCTACCCCCGTCGGCCTTCACGTTTTCGTTATCTTACCATCGGCGTATTTCGCACCTACCACCATGCCGCTCACGAAAGCGGATACTTGAGAGTGATAATTTAATAAGCGATTTAATTACGGAACGAAACGTCGATACGGTAGAAACGTTTGCCAATTATCGGGATAACGTTCGCCTCGTAGCGCTATTTAAACTTTACGAACGTTTCGTCGATCGGAGTGACGGATAACGATTCGCGAACGGCAATCGGTGATAAATGCGACGTTGAAGATTTAATGCCGTTAGTACGGTCCCACGAAACCGTAGGCATATATACCAGTGGGGCCGCATCGGCGAAAACGATTACACGGCGTGGAAGTCATTGTTGTCTTCCTATGGAAATTAATTGAATGTATTTGAATAAGCGCGTTGTTCGCCGCTTGTTCCTACTTGCCCACCTACGCCGAACACGCGCGAGCCATAAGCCGGGGTTCCGATCGAGCGTCTACAGGACGATTCAAACGATAGATACCCACGGAAATTACCATTTTCGGGATCCTCGTCGATAGCGATCGCGAATAGGTAAGAATTTTCGGAACGTATTCGTAAACGATTCGCGTTAATGAGCGCTTACCGAACGCGATGGAAAACGGCGATTTCATAGCTAAATTATCTGCTCGTAAAGACGCGCGTTTGTTGCGAATATTTGCAAAAAGTCGACGAGTCGTAGGAAAGAATCGAGACGTTAGTCCTTCGACGACGGAACGCGAAGCGAAACGTTTTGAAAAGCATTTCTCCGGTCGATCGATTCCGTTCCCCCGAGTACGGTGAATAACGATCGCGCAACGCGATTATTCCTGTGCGTGCCTGTAGAGTCGTGCGTGCACGCATATATCGGGCACACCGGGTCCCCGGGCCATAATGCATTGCAACAGATAGGACATTGTGTTACCGTAAGGGCCGCCGGTTCAGCGGGTAGAGACTGCCTTCCGTACAATGCACAATAGGCTTGTTCCATGCATTATACAGTTATTTGTTTATTTATTAACTCCGGCCCCGTGTTTCGTGCCACTAACAAGACCCATCGATCGAGCCTGTTCGACTACTGCCGGCAGAAGTATTACGATTCGTATTACCAACTCGTCCCGTACCCGATTATGTTTCGCGATTGTTCCAACTTCTGTTCTGCGTACGCTCTCCGACAAGTGCTACTAACAAGGATTTCGTGCCAGCGATAACTGCCGCGAGACGCGAGCGTTCGAGGGGCGGAATTGTTCTCTGGAATGGAAAAATCGATTACTCCGATTTCTCTCGATCGCCGGAGTAACGTACGTTCGACCTTCTCCGGCGACGGGATTAATGCGCTGCGCTCGTACCGTTTGAGTCGAACGAATAATTAATTTCTTTCATAAACGGAACTTTTCGCCCCGGTATTATCCGACAACGCGAAACAATTATCGTTCGATCGATCGTCCCCGTTGGATATATTGTTTCGCTCTCGAACGTATCGTTCGCGAGAGTATCGAGATGCGAGCTCGATGACTGCGCGATATACGAGTGAGAACGATGAATTTTATGATCGCGCATAATAGGATTATAAATATCAATATCGATCGAGGGACGGATCGGTTGTTCTCCTTCGTCACCGAGGATGCGCAAATTACAGAATAATCATAGTACGCGCGGTGAATTTGCAATGTTAACGAAGCCACCTTCTTTTCCCTCGGGGCGATAACGGCAAGAAGTTGATAAGTTGCGCTGGGAGGAGGTGGAGACGACGACAATATAAAGCAGAAGAGGAAGGTGATGATGACGAGGAGGAGGAGGTGGAATAAGAAGAAGAAGAAGAAGAAGAAGAAGAAGAAGAAGAAGAAGAAGACGAAGAAGAATGGAGAAAAAAAAGGAGTAAAAGCGCGAGGGCCAAAAGAAGACCAGGCGATGACGATCCTTTCCCACGTCGGTCATCGCCGACCTCAAACTGGTCATCGGATCCTCGCTCGCATCGGGAGGAAGGAAGTGGTCGAGAAGATCGTTTTACAAGGAGGACCGTCCAATATTTTGCAAAACTTTCTTCTCGGCGCGTCCTGCCTGATCGACGGCAACGACCCCGCCACCGCCGTCGTCGTCGTCGTCGTCGTTGGGACGATGGACGCTTCCAACGATGGAAGCGTGGGACGCGGGAAACGACGTCCCCGGGAGTCGACGGATATCTGTCGTTCATTTCGTTGTTTACCGACTATCGTTTCTCGCTCGTCACTTTTAATTATTGCCCTTCTACGTCTATCCGATCGTTATTAATATTATATTCCCTCGCGGGAGAGGCCTTCGGTATTTACCGGGGAACGGGGCAAGAGCGCAGGATCATCGGCCATTTTTACGACTCAAGGACCCGGGCCCAGCCCCGATGAAGTCGTCCGTCGACGCGTACTCGTGGGGGCCCCGACGTTGGACCGAGTATCGACGGGAGTCTCGATCTCGCGTGGAAGCGGGTCCGCCATAGGGACGAGCAGCGCCATGACGTTCCTTTGACCCGTTTGACCCCATGCACACTTCTCACGATGCATTATGGCGGCCGCCTCGAGGCCCTCCGGCCCTTCCTTCATCCTTTCCCCGTTGAAACTCGGTGGACCAACCAGATTACGTCCCTCTCTTTCTCTCTCTCCATTCGCCTCGCTCTCTCCTCTCGTTCCGTCTCTCACCGTCGTCGCTTCCACTCCGTATCTCTTTGTCCCTCTTGTTCTCACCGCATTATCCCACATATAATCGAACGTGCCGCGAGAGAGCGAGAGAAACGGAGCGAGAGAACGAGGGATAGCGAGAGAGAGAGAGAGATAGTGAGAAGGGGGTGGGGGAGATACGACGGCTTTCGCTTCGTGCTCCTTTGGTGCCTATACGCATCCTGGTCTGCGGTTTCTACTTTAAGCACCGTGCACATCGAGATAGGCGCGTCTCGCACCGAAACCTCTCGATCCGCGTTACGAAGCGGAGAATGGAGAACGGCAGGAAATCGCGCTGGTATCCGGTTGCCGAGGATTGCGCGACTAACGCGACGAATCTCGCTCGACGCGCGTCCAACGTTCGTTCGTTCGCGCGCGATACGGCTATCCCTCTTCCAGTCTCGCGTGTACGTACGTGCAGAGTTTTCCGAGATCGTACGAGAGCGCGGCGCAAAGAATCGCGTAACGAGCGGCGTGCTGGTAGGCACGTTAGCTCGCGATGCAAGAAAAAAAAAAAAGATTCTAACGTAATGGCAGGATGGAAGTAATATCGGGTTCTCCGGATGCGCGATGAAGCGCGGTAACTCCTGCTGGCGCATCCGGTCTAAACTGATTTTTCGTTGCCAGAAACGAGAGACAAAGAGGAAAGGGGAGCCCTCGACGGGGGTGGCAGGGGGCGGCTGGTAGAGAAGAGAAAGGGACAGACGATTTGTCGCTGTAAAACGTATGAACGATCGCGTCGGGGTTAACGGGAGGTAACCCCGACGTCCG
>CAKOGF010000128.1:0-17602 GCA_933228935.1 Pemphredon lugubris
ACCTTCTGGTCATCAGAAAGTACCATTTCATCAATATTTCTGGCACTGACACCAAGATTGGCATCAACTGAGTGTTGGTCAGTCACATATCACTAGAGTTTGGTCTTATTGCCAACCTCTTAAATTTGGTTTTCATTGAGGTGGAGAAGAGCATAGCCACTGACTCAGTAGAAGTCATATCCTTATTTGGAGGAATACCTTGGTAAAGAAACCAGCGCATGAGATAATAGAGTATCTCCTCAGATCCCAAGCAGTCATGCTCAATAGTTAGCTCTTTAACTCTGGTGAAGCCATAGGTGGTTAGTCTGGCAGAGCAGCCAGCACTTTCACAGTGGTAGTGGTGCTGTGCCAATTCCTTCTTCTCATCATTGCAGGTGAAAAAACAACCATCCTTGACAAAGCCAGCACCTCCCTTCTTTGTCATGATAGGAAAATAGTCAGGAAAAACGTCTGTAACTTTGAACTGCCCATTGTCATTACAGATGTTAGTGACTCTGTGCAAATCCCATGTCAAGATGGGGTCCTCACTTGAAGTTGTTGAGGTACGCTCCTCATGGCTTGTTTCAGTGTCTTCTTTATTGTCAGAACCTCTGCTAAAGTTGAGCAGTTTTTCCTGGATTTTAGAAGGGGAATGTACAAAGGGGAAGTGGAGAAAAGTAGGGCTCTCTCTCTGCTGCTCAGGAGATGAAGTGGGAGCTTTGAGGGTGTCTTTCTCTTAGTGGGTTGCTTGGGGGGGGGTAGCCTTAGTCTTTCTGGCCTTAGTGGGAGTGGACTTGCCCTTGGAGGCCTTGGGGTTGGCTTGCTTGGTTGACTTGGGAGGCATCTAAATTGGAATTAGTACTAAAATTTATGTGATTTGGGGTCTAATTTCAAATAAAAAAGCAAGTTTTTATTATACAAATATATAATATTTTTACATATTATTGTAGAAAAAAACTTCAATTTTGTATATATTAAAATTTCAGTGTTTTTTATTTGTAATTAATATTTTTTGCTATAAGCAAAAGTATGCAAAACTTATGTTTTTAGCTGCATTTTTATTTCTAGATGGCATTTTCAAGATGGCATTTTCTAGAGGGCTGTGCCATAAAATAAGGATTTTGTATATTTTTTATTTTAATTTAATATATCCACAGTGGAGCTATCTCAACTGGCCCAAATTATAAATCTTCAATATATCAGATACTAACATATAAAACTAAGACTAAAAAGTACCCAGCTGTTTAGAGGAGGGCTTTTTGAATATACATGCCAAATTTCAGAAAATTCCTTACATTTTTTACTATAGATGAAAATTGGTGGTAGCTTCAGAATTAAAAAGTGGAATCAACCAATTTGAGATGGGGTATTCTAGATGGCGTACTATGACGCCATATGTAAAAACAGGTCATTCTACATAGACACACTGTGTGTGTTAAAACTATTGGGTGCTTAGAATCCTGATGAGCTTTGAGATGACATTTATTGTGATGGCATAATTAGCCTATTTAATATATAAAACCATTAGTAAAATATATTATTTTGGATGTGCCTCTTTTAAAGGGCTGCCAAAGATAAGATATAAATATAGTATACTAAATGTGGTTCTTTTTTAATAGCTATATTATAATTGGATAATACTATCAGAATGACACTTATTTGAATTTAATTAAAAGTGGAATTCTGGATTGCTACCACACATTATCCTCATACATCAGGGAACAGACTCAGATTTATCCCAAAAAGTTGTATTATGAATGAATTCTTGATGCCGTCTTTCTAGATGGCATTTTTTGAGATGTTTTTTTTTTAGGAAATTACTAAGTAAGTTTATAGTAAATCCTGCTTATTTTGATAAGCCACATTTTAATTTAATTTGAGATGCCGTTTTCTTAATAGAGTTTTTTTGAGATGGCGTAATTGAAACCACTAACAAAAAACTATTAAATAGTTTCAATTAAGCTTTTTTATTTCTGATTTTTAGAATTCCAATCCTATTTCAAAAATAATTTGAGATGCTGTCTTTTGAGATGGCATTTTTGAGATAACATGTCCCACCAAATAAACCCAACCTAAAAATCAAACCTCTTTTTTAAGTGATTTTATTTTAAAATAATTTTTAATAGTGATAATGATTTTAAAATACTAAAAGAGCATTATACTGAGCAGATGAAAGTTAATGGGCAGTAATCCAAGGTTAGTAAAGCTTGTATATAAACAGAGATTTAATATAAAACAAGAAATCTAAATTGTTTGTCCCTGGATTTTCAGGTTAATCCCTGTTTTAACACCATCTAATAATCAGGTCAATTCAGGATTATCTGCTAATCCCTTGACTAAGCAAAATCAAATAGCTAAAAAAGTAGCAAACCAGATTTAGCCTTTAGGGGTCCCAAAATTAAACAGCTAAAACATTATAAAATATTCATTAAGATTCAATGACCCTTTATAAATGTGGTTTGACTTCTAATAAAATAGAGAACAAATTGGATTTTTCTATACCAAATTAATATAGTGTCACAAAGAGCCGAATCCCTAACAATTTAAATAAGGGATTGTCTACTGACTTGACTCAACCCATTGCCAAATAAAGGCAATTTCCCATGTCCACCAAGTGTTCCCAACAACCAGTTACTTATCCAAGTAATCCACCTATGTTGCCTTAACAGGATCAGTCACAGGACCCCTTAGCGCAACAAGATAAAACCCCTTTCCACGTGCCACCTCCTGTGGCCTAGAAAACAGGTATAAAACCCTTTCTTCTCTTCTTAATAAAGACATTCAAAAATCATTTTCTCTTTTACTTTTCCCCCTTTAACTGCAGCTTTTAGCACAGTTACAACAATAGAAGAAAAAATATCTCAAATAATTTTTTAATGGTATGAATAAGCAGAATATGATGAATGAAACCCAGATTAAAGAGAAATATATTATTCTTTATTTTTTAAGAAACACCAAGCCTTTGGTGATATTTTTTATATAATACCTTAGCTACTAAATCTTTTGGGTCTTCAGTCATATAATGCAACTATAAATGCATGGATTTTTGTTTTCTTTAGAATTAGCTGATTTATATCTATTTCATCTTATACACCTTGATTTTTGGGCCTTTTTAGAACCTTTTTTATCAGGGAGCTAAATAATAGATCTAAAAACATTTCATAGACAAAATATAATGCCTATTTGAAAGCTTAAAGTGATTAATATTTTTGCAGCTAATTTATTGTTTGGGCCAAATTAACATGAATATTTAATTCTAGGCATACTCTGAGTTCTGATTTGATAATGCTAGTGTAAATAAGTTTAATATATTAATTGATAACATATCTCACAACACACAGGGGCAATATAAGAGCTGCCTCAGGCTGTATTATACAACATTATGCTTTTCATTCCCTATGGTAAGATATGGAACAATATTCTCTAATAAGATCTAGGGGCTTAATAAAGTGCTGAACTACTAATGAAAATAAAATGATGGTGAGACAACCAAATCAAAAATAAGAGCAACAACATTAAAGTACTCTGGAAAATGGGAGATAAGAGATCAAAGTCAGCTTTAGGAAATTGGGCTAGGCTTAAAATCAAGAGAGTAAGAAAAATATCTATAGCACGAAATTTTAAGAATAAGATCCATAATAAGTGGAATAAATAGCTGGAAAATTGAAGTGGGCTCTATCTGTGACCAACTGTACTGTTATCATAGTAAACTTGGCAAGAATGGAGCTGTAAAGGCCCAAGTGCTCCCACATGTTTTGAGAATACATGTGTGTTTTATTGTATTTTAGATATCTATAAACAAGTTTATAGAGGGTGGAAGTGGGAATAAATAAAGAGCAGGAAGGTAGTGGTACAGCATCTGACTGACATTGTAGAATATTTTTACCAGCTTTAGCAGCCATTAATTTTTTTTAATTATGGTGTCATAAGTTGCAATTTTTGGCAACCAGCAGGCTGAGAGCCACAATTCTTGGGAAAGGTATAACAGAGAGCCAATTTCCCAAAATTTTGAGGAAATAATGGGGATAAATCCAAGGTCCCTGTTGGTTGGATGGCCAGGGTTACTTGTACCCATTTTCTGTCAAGCACTTGATTTAAATCCTCTAATTTTGACAGCTTTTTTTGCTGTCTTTTAGCCCTGATTCTGTGTCAATTTGGGGCAATCTATTCCTATCATTAATTTTTCTATTGTACCAAAGAGAAAATACAATTAACAGTTAAATAATATTGATAGTTTTTCATTGTTTAAACCTTATTTGGATTACATCACTTTCATGCACTTGCAAGGACTTGGCAAGGAGAGCACAGTGGCGTAATCTTAATAGAAGGATTGTATTTGTACTAAGCCAAACGGTTAGAAGAGAGGAAGTGAGAAGGGGACTTTATCTTTTTGCTGCTATTACTTGATGTGTAATACAAGAACTCCTCTAGAGACGTCTAGGGAGGGCGCGCTGAAGTACAAGAGACATACAAAAGAAAATAGTATGTAGAACTTAGAATTTATTGAGAATAAAATGGGAATATATACTGTAGATAAAAACCATGGAATAAAATGGGGTAATAGGATTGTTTGCCACTCTTACAAGTGGAGGGGAGATCCTGAAGAAGATTGTGAAGGGAGAAATTGATACCGCTCCTTTTATGGAAGAAGTGTAATTTCAAACACCAAAGTCAAAAGATAAGAAATTTGAATCTATTTCTAGATTCAAACCCACCAAAGGCAAAATTGAAAGAGTCTGAATGTGGCCATTCACGACATTGCTCCCTTCTAGATTGGCCTGTGGGGGGTATACTTGCATAAGAACTTGGCATGAACACAGGCAAAGGGACATCCACTGGACAAGAGTTTGATAGTGTACTAGGAGCCTCTTTTGAAGGTAAATTCAAGAGGGCCAATCCAAAGGGAGTCAACCTTATGGACAAAACCTCAAATTTGGTGTTGGTAGTAGAGTACATGGTCACCCACTTGGAACTCAGGGAGGTGGGTCCTATTGGCATTATCTGGAGTGAGTTCTAAAGTCTTAGTCTTGTAGGCAGTAGTGTAGGCGGTGGCTTGAGTATCAATGATGCAGTTAACTAGCAACTTGATGTGTTGTTCAGGATCATCAGAGGAGTCAGCTTCAATTAGGGGAACCCCTAGCAGAGAGGGGGTGGTGGTTTCTCAACCATATAACATAGCAAAAGGGAAGAACCCAGTGACTTAGTGTTTACTAAGGCGATAAGCAAAAAGGGCAGCTGGGAGATACATGTCCCAATTTGCAGCATCAGAGTAGGCTAGTTTTCTCATGATAGACACTAAGGAGGAGTTAGCTCTTTTAACCATCCCATTTGTTGAGGGATTTTAGGGGGCAGAGAAAGACTGGTGGGATCCCAATGCCTCAACAACTGATGTGACTAGCCAAGCATTGAAATTAGAACCATTGTCTGAGAAAAAGACTTGCAGGCACCCATGACAGTAGAAGATGTCCTGTAGGAGGAAGGCAGCCGTAGTCTTTGCAGTGATATCCTTAGTAGTCCTGGCTTCAACCCACTTGCTGAAATGGTCAACAGCTACTAGAATGAACCAATACCCAGAACAAGAGCGTGGTAGAGGGCCTACTGCATCTATACTGACAGTGTGAAAGGCATGTTGTGGAGGGACCAATTTGAACTCATGGGCAGAGGCATGGGGATATTGGAGTTGGAAGTCATGGCAACTTGCTAGGACATATGGAATTAATAGCCAAAGGTTCTCCCAATAATAATGTTTCTGTAGCCAGTCATGAGTTTTGGAAATACCTCCATGCCTGGCATCTTTATGGGCCTGGAGGATGAGAGAGAGGCAAAGACTAGGGCAAACGTATGGCAGGTATTAATGTTTAACCTTCTTAAATAGCTGTTGATTTCTGATCAAGGTGTCCTGGGATAGCTTTTTTAAAGCTACACACACTTCTTCTGTTTCACCATCTCACAAGGATGGATACCCAATTAACTCATACAACCAATCAGCCTCTGCAGGATGGAGGGCTAGTATGGGCATTTGGGACAGTCCATCAGCATTCTGGTGTTGGATCCCCGGACAATGTATCACAGTAAAATTATACCCTTGCAAGCGGAGAGCCCATCTAGCTAACCAACCTTATGGTTCCTTCAGCTGTTGCAATCATTTGAGAGAGGAATGATCTGTAACTACAGTGAAGTGGGTACCATATATGTAATGCCAGGATTGTTTGACAGCCAGACACTCTTTTTTAGTAACACTGTAGTTCTTCTCATGCTTGTTTAGGACCTGGGAGGTGTAAGCAACAGGATTTTAAACACCCTCATTGTCTAGTTGGGCAATAATGTCCCCAATTGCCAAATCACTTGCATCAGTATAGAGGATGAACTCTTTTTCATAGTCAAGATAAACTAGTATAGGGGCCTCTTTAAGTTTTTGTTTTAATATCTCAAAGGCCTGTTCCTGACTAGACGTCCATTCAAAGGGAACATTGTGTAAGAGTTGTACTAATGGTTCACTGAGCTCTGCAAAATCAGGGATAAACTGAAGGTAACATTCCATCATCCCTAGAAAGATCTGAACTTCACACAAGTTAGTAGGCGGTAGCATCTTGTCAATAGCTTCCACTTTCTTGGACATGGGTCTGATCCCAGTCTGTGTAACCTCATGTCCCAAGAACTCCAAGTGTTCCTTAAAGAAAGCACATTTAGAGGGTTTTAAATTAAGTCCTGATTCCCAGATCTTGATAAAGACTTCTTTAAGGTGAGACAAGTGATCAGTGAATGTGGCAATGAAGACGGTTATATTATCAAAGTAGACCAAAACACACAAGAGCTTAAGATCAAGGAGGATGGAATCCATGGCTCTTTGAAAGGTAGCGGGAGCGTTATATAGTCCTTGGGACATGTGGGTAGGCTCAAATAGTCCTTTTGATGTAATGAGTGCAGCCTTCTGTCTATCCTCAGGGGAGAGATCAACCTGCCAATATCCAGAAGCTAAATCCATAGCTTAGAACTTAGATCCTCCAAGACGTCTGAGAGCATCATCAATGCAAGGCAAGGGATAAGAGTCCTTCTTAGTCAAGGAATTTAAGTCGCAGTAATCCATGACAATGCGGTGTTTACCATCCTTTATCTTAAGGATCAGCAAGGGGGAGGCACAAGGACTCTGAGAGGGAGCTAGCAGACCAGCATCCAAAAACTTATTGAGCTCTTTGGAAACCTGAACATCTTCTACTCTACTGCAACAATATGGCTTAGCATGGAAAGGGGGAGCATCACCTGTATCAATCTGGTGTATGACACCCTTAGCTAGTCCATAGTCAGTGCTGTCTTTAGCAAAGATATCTGAGAACTGATCTAATAGAGCAAGCACTTCTTTTTGTTGTACAGAAGAGAGCTGGGGGAATTCTTCAGCAGTGAAGAGGGATAACACTTGCGGCTCATCCTCAGGCAAGTTAAAATCACTGAAGATACCAAATGGATGTAAAGACAACACATCAGGAGCACTAAGAAGACGTCCATGGCCTACTACCTGTCCTCAGGATACAGTAATAGGTTGGGGAGTCAGGTTAGCCAACAACAATTGGATGGGTTTCTTATGAGAAGCGTCAAGTATCCCAGGGCATAGGTGAGGTTCTGAACGGCCTAAAGACAAAGGGGAGTATAGCTCCAGGAATGTGCGTTCAGGTAACTCATAGGAAATTTGAGAGTCCATTATAATTTGTGAACCAGGAGGGATAGTAACAGCCAAGGTGGCTAGAAGGGGTACACCTTCAGAAGAATCACAAGAGGAAGGAGGACGCTTCAGGTTGGAAGAATGGGTGCAATACTTTAGCGTGAAGATACCAGATGGATATTCTAGCAGGCAGGTTTTGAGGTGTTTCCCAGAGATTCTATTGGGTTCCTCAAAGATAAGGGGATCTCATACCCAATAATAGAGAGTTATCTCTCATTCAAGTTAATGATACTTTTGTACTCCCTTAGGAATTGTGTTCCAATGAGCAAGTCATAGCTATTGTTCTCTAAGACCATGGCAAGGCAGCCAAAACGAGCTTGACAAATCTCATGGGAAGGGCAGAATAAGCACCAAGAGCTCTGATCATGAAAAAGACAACTGTTTCATAAGTTTGGTGATAGTTGAGATCTGGAGCCAGCTTAAGCTTATGGACTAGTTTGGAAGAGACAACGTTGACAGGAGATCCTGTATTCAGGACAGCTTTGATCTTAACTTTTTGAATGGATATTTTTATCTGTGTTGTGGTACACCCAAAGGGAGGAAGGACCATTAAGACATCTTGCGCTTCAGCTAATTCTTTATCCCATTTCTCAATCATGCATCTTAGACCAGGAAACTCCTTATAGACTGTCTGTAGTGGAAGAGCCACAGTGACGTTCTGGAAGACAGCGTCAGCTACTTCAGCAGCTTCTTCAAATGGTTCTACTAGGACAGGAGATCAAGTAGCTTGAGTAAGGTACAGACAAGAGACTACCTGATTAGCTTCTGGAGAGGGCTTGGGTGTAGTAGTTGTTTTACCAGAGCGCAACTTGTAGGGGACTGTGATGGTATCAGAGACAGCTAGTACAGAATAACCATAGGCATCTTGGTCTTTTGACTCAGACTTGCTAGCATCCAACTCATCCAAGACATCATGGAACAAATGAAAGATGGGAGGAGCCTGAAAAGTAGAACCTGATAACACAACAGACAAGGGGGGAGGAGATTGGGGGTTAGAGTCAACCAAGAGCGTCTCTGCCTCTAGGTTGACATTGCTTTTCCCACGTGTGATCTGGGGTCAGCCCCTTCAACCTTGGGGTTGTTACACACACAGGAGTGGTGCCCAACCACACTGCAGTTATGACATCCTTGGCGTTTAGTCTGGTTTTGGGCATCCATAGTCAAGATACGTGGAGCACAGGAAGAAGACCCAGTAGAGGAAGCAGCCCAATTTTCCCAAACCACTGTCCCAGAGTGGGTGAGGTGCATATCCTGGAGGAGAGTTTTGATGCTCTTCATGGAAGTAAGCATAGCTTTGTGAGCTTTGAAATGAAGACAAAGGAGCTGATTGACTTTGAGGGCCTGAGCACATGCAGTATAGGCTTTGTGGGCAGTCAATTGTTTGATAGTGATTATTTGTTGACCCTCCATATAGAATCTGTCTGCAAACTTGGCTAAGGTCTCCTTTGGTTTGAAAGCTATGTGCATGAAGGCATCTTTCTTGACTTCCAGACTGAGATCTCCTCCAAACTCATCAATTAGTAGTTGCTTCATATCATCCCACAATGTAATGGATGGCAGCTCAGGGACAACTACTTTCTGAAAGGTAGGGTGGAGGCAGGTTAAGATGTGTTTCTTTTTTACTTCATCAGAGGCCCTTCTCATGGCAGTCTCATATATGGTAAGGAACACAGAAACTGTAGAAGTTTTTGGATCAAACATGTGTTTGAAGGTGGGCTTGAAGTGGGCCTCAGGAATAAGCCCAGTATTATTGTTACTATCTACCATATTAATACACGTGGAAGAGTCAGTCTCAGATTCAACAGGGGATTGGAGTGCCTAAAGTTGGCAAACACTTCCCTCTAGGAGGTCTAATGCTTCACTATTACCTGCACCTAGACTTACTGCAGCATTCATATTTACATCTACAACATCAAGATGTTGACCCTGGT
Source organism: Pemphredon lugubris (assembly GCA_933228935.1). NCBI lineage: Eukaryota > Metazoa > Arthropoda > Insecta > Hymenoptera > Crabronidae > Pemphredon > Pemphredon lugubris. Next base: position 9,628 of record CAKOGF010000128.1, read on the forward strand.
TTTCAACCGCCTGTAACAATTTGAGGCTCCGTCGGAGCATAAATTCCTTGTTTTTTTGGGCCGTCGGGCTTGTTTTTCCGCTGCTTAGCAGCGATCGGCTTCGATCAACGCTGCTAAGCAGCATATCAGCTGTTTTACTGCTGTTTCTTCTTCTTTTCTTTTTTTCCCTCTCCTGTTCTTTTTTTGGCCTTTGGGAGGGGCCTATCACCTAGGTGATCCTCTGCTCATCTTTTGGGGCAGTTGGACCCAAAATCCTATAAATAAAGCTGGTATTGAAGAGTAAGCTTTAAGCTGAAATTCTAAGTGGTTCTTACCCACGCCCATTTTATCTTCAAATTTCTTCAATCTTTATTTTTATTTTCTTTTCTTTTATTTTTTTATCTATATTTCCTTCCTTCCCTTATGGAGTTTATAGGACAACAAGCCATGAGCTTGTTGTCACCTTTCTTATCTTTTAAAGAGGCTTTCACCTCACAGATGTTGAGATATTCAGATGGTGAATATCCCAACGTTGATATTCCATTAGTAACCAACAAGTCTCTTTTTAGTACTTTTTTTTATCTTTTATGCTTAGGACTAGTCAATTCAATGACTCCTTTTGTTTCTCAATATAAGTTTATAGCTGGTCTGGTTAAGTTATTATTACAAACGGTTCCCACCTTTTTGTACCTATTGAATCTCAACCCTAATGCTCTACATGCTTTAGTTTATAACTTATCTCCTGTTTGGGCAAGGCCCTACACCACCGTAGAAAATTCAGCAAGACAAGAGGTCATGGTGGGGTCTACTGATAGGCAGGGAGAGAACTGGTTATTTACAGAGTCAATTAGCTCATTAAGCTCTTGGAAGTCTTTATCCAAGTTAGCATGAGCGTCCTTGAGTCCATCCACCTTGTTAGCAATGGCAACCAATTAATTAGAACAGTAGATACAAGATTGCCCTTTTATGCCTGGACAACACCTGTCAGTAGGAAGAGCCTCATGAGCGTCAGCAACAGTAGCTAGGAAAGCCCGCAACTCAAGAATTTCTTGTTGTAGATTTGTTACTTGGGCGGCTAATGCAGCCACTTGAGGATCAGGTTGTGGAGGCGTGGGAGGAGGTCCTTGGCTACAGGTTGTCACACATAGTTCTTGGATAGCTTCCCACAACCACTGTTCTCTATTTTCTAGATCCTCAGGAGGGGGTGTTGGAGGGGATGCAGCGGCTGACCTGGTTAACTCCTCTATTTGTGCTTGTAGCTTTTGTATTATGGCATTAGAGGCATCTTGTTCCTTGGCTATAATGTCTTGGAGTGCCAAACCCTCTTTTTGTAAGGAAGCTGATAGCTCCTGCATTTGTGTACTCGTATAAACCCAAAACTCATTCAATTGATTTACCAGATGTTCAAAGTCAGACCGCTGTAGTTCCAGAGATGAGTCCACCTGAACCTGCCAGGGGCATTGCATCTTGTAGAATTATTCTAGATGCTCCTGCACATACTCAGGCACAGAGGTTTGAATGTGGTTAACAGCGGCAAGGAGACAGATTTGAGTAGAAATATTATCCTGCTGGTTGTCAGAAATAAGCAAGAATAGGGTATGGGCCCATTGCTGGTAGGCAAAAAACTGGTCCCAATGATTTGTCACGGCTGCTTGAAGGTTGTTCATTTCATGAGTGTGTAGCCCAAGCGTCATCTGATGATGAACTAGGGCAGGATAGACAAACTGGGTTACTAGGGAATAGATAGTGTCATATGAGGAGAGGCAAGATTGAGGGATATGGGGGCCCATAATAAGCTCAATATAGTCTGTATGTCCCACATGGAGCTGAAGGCTAGGAAGAGCACCCTCACGAGCTAGTCTAATGGCTACCGACATAATTTGTTCTATATTAGGGGCGTTTAGTTGGTAGGCTGTGAGACAAGAAGTAGTGGTCAAATTGAGGACATACAGAGTAATAGGAGGGCTGGAGATATCTTCTTCTATAGGTGGGCTGGTTACTTTGGGCAAGTTGATTTCACAAGGCAACATAGGTGGAGGGGAAGGACCAGCAAAGGTAGTGTTGAACAGGGTAACTGAGAGGCTTTCAGTCCCTGTAGTGAGTACCATTTTTGTCATGCACTTGCAAGGACTCAGCAAGGAGGGCACAGTAGTGTAACTATATCGGAAGGGTTGGATTCATACTAAGACAAACAGTTAGCAGAGAGAAAGCAAGAAGGAGACATTACCTTGTCACTGCTATTACTAGGCGTGTAATAATTGAACTCCTCTAGAGACGTCTAGGGAGGGCGCGCTGAAGTACAAGAGACACACAAAAGGAAAGAGTATGTAGAACTTAGATTTTATTGAAGATAGAATAGGAATATATACTGTAGTTAGTCACCACAGAATATGGTGGGAAAGTAGGATCACTTGCCACCCTCACAAGTGGAGGGGAGATCCTGAATGCAAGACTTGAAGCTAGAAATTGATACCACTCCTTTTATGGAAGGCACATAATTTTGTGCGCCAAAGTTGAAAGATAAGAAATGAAAATCTTCTTCTAGATTTGAACCCACCAGAGACAAAACCAAAAGAGTCTGGATGTGGCCATTCACAACAATCACCTCCTTATGGATTGTTAGCTCCCTTTTCTGGTATATTAATCTCCAACTCATAGTAAAAAATACCATCTTATCTCTATTCTCTTGTGTTTTCTATTAAAATGCTGGCTTCTACATCTAAATATTGAAGTATTAAAGATTTAATTGTAATAATCTCAATGAGAGAAATCACAAGTTTTAGTTGGAAAACGAATTTTGGTAATCTATATTATTTTAATTGGCTACTCTAAATCAACCAAATTTGGGAATTAGAATAAAAAAAGATAAACATTTTAAATCTATTTTTGGATTTTAATAATTATAAGATTAACTAAAAATGAGAAAATAGCTAATTGGCTACAAATAAGATTTTTTTTAAAAGAGAAAATGATTGGCTTATTTTGATAAAAGAATAAACCTAAGAAAAGAAAAAGAAGTGTGATAAATAAGACACAAAAATGATACATAATGTTATACTGTGCTATAATCTGCAGCTGCTAGAAAGAAAAAAGAGAGTTAAATTAAAGATACTTTATTGAGAAGAAGAGAAAGAGCTTTATACCCATTTGATAGGCCACCAGGAGGTGGCAAGTGGAAAGGGGTTTTATAAGGTTGATCACTGGTACCTATGACTGATTCTATTAGGATAGCCTAGGTGAATTAAAATTTTTGCTAATAAATGGGGTATGATGATAAGCTGGATATGAAAGTTGCCCTTATTTGGCAACAGGTTAAGTTGAGTCAAGAGGCAGGTTCTGATCCAACTTTTTGGGAGCTTGGCTTGTTGCAACACACTTTATTGGCATTATCTCCAACAGGAATACCACCTTTGTTGTTCCTGTCACCTATCTCAAGGCTTACCCCATTATGACCAGAAGAAGGTTATGGATTATCTAAAATAGATACAACTTTAGCTTCAATGACAAGAAGAAGACTATTCATCATCACTTTAAATGTGGGACCCTTGGTTGCCCTTCCCGCCTAACTATCTATTACTTTACCCAGTTCAAGGCACTCACAGTATATGATAACTGTGCTGAGACATTTTATGTCTTGTGCCAGCTTATACACTGGTACCTCCTCTAGATCCTTTAAATTACCAGGGACAAAACCTCAACTGAGATTCTCAATGAAGCCTTTCTTCACCTCAATAGCTCCCAAATTGTTTCTGTTGGTGATGGAAGCAATTTGCAGTGGTACTTCACAGACCAGAGGTATGCTCTGAGCACAGAGAGAGTCAGTGCCACCTATATTGACGAGCTTATCTTGACTGATGAGCAGAAGCTGTCAAAGCATGGATAGTGGTTCCTCCTTAATGATGAATATGTTAATGCCAAGGACCATATCATTGTCGTAACTGCGCTAAAGCTGCAGTAAAGAGGGGAAAAATGATATGATTTTTTTGGATAATTTTATTGAGAAGAGAAGAAGGGTTTTATACCCATTTACTAGGCCACAGGGTGTGGCATGTGGAAAGGATGTTTGGTCCTGTTGCGCTGAGGGTCCCATGACTAATCCTGTTAGGATGACATAGGTGGGTCATTGGGTTAGGTGTCTGGGGGCGCTAGGACATGATGTGGATAAGGGAAATTGCCTTTATTTGGCAATGGGTTGAATCAAGTCAATCAAATTATTAGTCAATTCATTAGGAGTTAGGCTCATTGCGACATCATCTGTTTTTCTTCTAGTCAGGATCTGCAGAATCTACTAAAGTGCACCACCTGCCCAGGCTCTTTAGTCAGCTCTGAAACATCCATGGACAGGTAGATAATCTAGTCCTTCCACTGAAGTTCTACTTTATCCCCAATAAGAAGCAAGACACATGTGTCCATGCTCTAGTCATTCTCAAGAGTAAACTTGATAAAATAATCACAACTCTTGAGAAGCTGAATAAGGAGATCATAGGAAAAAAGAAGAAGAACCCCTCCCAGGAATAAGAAGAAGACTACAGAAAGGAAGCCAAGAGCATGCCCTACCACACTCACCTTGTGGATGACTTTGAAAAAAGCCCAGGCCAATGCCTTCACCAAGTTTTTCAAGAGCTCCCCAAGAGTTACTATTTCCACTTCTGTCAAGTACTCTGATGCCTTCAAAAGTCCCTGCTCTAAATAAGCTTATCAATGTGATGGTACCTACATAGCTAAGAATGTCTTTAATTGATTTGCTGCCCTGAATCTAGTGAGAAAAGGTGTGGTTGATGCCTTTTATGACACTCTGATGTGCCATTCCTAAATCACTGTCAACCAGAATACATTTTTTTATTGAGTACTTTAAAACACAGTGGATTGAAGCCTTCTGTTACAACCAAAACTGGAACTTCAGTTGGCACTGTATCTCACAACACGCAGGGGGCGTCCTTCAAATTTCCCAAATCCAAATCCATAGCTCCTATCATAGACAATGTTGGGACACAGGACAATACTTCCTAATTAGGTTCAAAACCCATTCACATTTGGCAACCAGTCAACAAGTTATTCCAGCAGATCAAACCCTATCTGGATCATGCCACCCCCTTCCTATTCTGGTGGCCCTCCCATCTACTATATTAACTGCTAAATACAAATAAAGAACATAATCTCTTCTTATTATCTGTCCCCTTTCTTGGACTTCTGTCTTCCCCAACACCCTAATGAACTATAAGCTAGTTCAGTTGCAACACTTCCAGGGAGCATGTCAGATTAGAAAAGATGGCAACTCAATCAACTGGAATTGCTTAAGGCAAGTTAAAAATAGCCTGATCAAGACCACCTCTTTCCTTGAAGGGTGGCATAGCTGGTTTGCTACCAGTGTGCAGGTCAAGAATCCCAAGTTCAACAAGATCATGGCTCACTTGAAGACCTAACAGTCTATCTCTGCCCACCTGTTCAAGACTAGGATGAGAACCAAGAATGAATCCCAAGAAGACCAATTCTGTGATTAAATACCAAGAAATCCTCAAGGCAGTGCTCAAGTACTATGCCAAGGACAGAAAACTTGAGCACCTCCAGTCCATCTCTGTTGCTTTATTCAAGAATGTCTAATTGCTTTTGCCAATAAATCCTCACTTTGCTATCATTTTTTGCTTATTCGTACTAATACATAAATATAGTAGCTTTTAGCATAGTTTATATATAACATTAGGCTTATTCTGCAAGTAATAGAGCCAATAAGATATTTTTTTGGCTTTTTTTAATTTAGTGTTTTACATCATAGTTTTGCCTTAAATCAATCTGCTTTTTATTGCAGATTTGAAATTCTGAGGTCTTTTTTAGTCTACCCAGAATTTTCTAATTTTATTTTTTTTCTATATTTTTATAAGTTTTTTTGGATTTGAAAACAAATTATTGATTTAATGTTTTTTTTTACTATTTGAAATGCTGTAAATTGAGATGTCAGTCCTATCATGATTTCAAAATGGTGTAAATTCAAGATCTTATGTTTTGAGATGGGGTATTTTGAGATGATGTTGCCTACCCAATTTCAAATGTGGCTTACTTTTAGAGTATGTGATTCAAAAAGAAAATGATTGTTCTCTAATTATAAAAAGTTCTTTTTATTTTAATTAATTCTTTATAACTCATTTGAATTGAAATTTGGTAATGTTGCAATGAGCCTAACTCCTAATGAATCAATTAATAACTCAATTGGCTTGATTTGACCCATTGCCAAATAAAGGCAATTTCCCATATCCACATCATGTCCTAGCGCCTCCAGACACCTAACCAAACAACCCGCCTATGTTGCCCTAACAGGATCAGTCATGGGACCCTCAGCACAACAGGACCAAACATTTTTTCCACACGCCACACCCTGTGGCCTAGTAAATGGGTATAAAACCCCTCTTCTCTTCTCAATAAATATTATCCAAAAACTCAATCTCTTTTCCCCTCTTTACTGCAGCTTTAGTACAGTTACGGCAGTAAGGTGTTTTATTTTTTAAAAAATATAAGTAAATATAAGATTTCTGTGATTTTATGGGTTTATTTGGAATTAAAACTACAGTTGCCTAAATTCTTCTATAAAAATTATTGGATTGAAGTATATGATTGGCTAATAACCAAAAGTTTAGATATAACCAAAATATATTTGGGTCATTATTTTGACCATTAGGTCATTTTCAAAGGTAGGCTACACCATCTTGAAAATGGCATCTCAAATTACGCCATCTCAAAAAACAGCATCTCAAATTTATGCTATCTCAAATTTATAATAAAAACGACATCTCAAAACGGCATTTCAAAAACGGCATTTTAAATTACACCATCTTGAATCTACGCCATCTTAAAAAATAGCAAAACGGCATCTAAAAAACAGCATTTCAAATAGAAAAAAGCAAAAAAAAGAAAATACTAAAAAATATATAAAAAATATAATAATAAAAAATAAAAAACAAGAGTAGACTAAAAAGACCCTCAGGATTTCATTTCTGCAATAAAAAAGGAGGTTGATTTGAGGCAACATTGCAATATAAAGCACCAAAATCAAAAAAGCCAAAAAGGCTTATTTGGCCTTGTTTTTTTTGCAAATTAAGATATCTATTATATCTAAACATTGATAAAGCTATTATATATGTTATAGTAAGAAAAAGCAGAAAAGCAATAGCAAAGTGAGGATTTATTAGCAAAAGCAATTAGACATTCTTGGATAAAGCAACAGAGATGAACTGGAGGTGCTCAAGTTTTCTGTCCTTGGCATAGTACTTAAGCACTGCCTTGCTGACTTCTTGGTACTTGACCACAGACTAGGTCTGCTTGGGGGGGTCATCCTTTTTTCTCATCCCAGTCTTGAACTGGCGGGCAGAGATGGACTGCTGGGTCTTCAAGTGGGCCATGATTTTGTTGAACTTGGGCTTCTTGACCTGCACCCTGGTAGCAAACTGGCTATGCCATCCTTCAAGAGAAGAGGTGGTCTTAATCAGGCCATCCTTAACCTTTCTGAAGCAGTTCCAGCTGATTTTATCACCCCTCTTTCTGATTCAGCGCACTCCTTGGAAGACTCCAATTCATTGAGTTTCAAAGTACTTAATAAAGGGACCAAAAGTTTCCTGATTGGCAGTGATGTAGGGATGGCGCATCAGTGCATCATGGAAGGCATTTACCTCCTCTTTCCTCACTAGAGCCAGGGCAGCAAAGCAATTGAAGACATCTTTGCCCTCATGGGTACCATCAGCATTAATAAGCTCATTAAGAGCAGGGACCTTTTGGAGGCGGCGGCAGAGGGCTTGACAGAAAGTGGAAACAACATCCCTGGGGGGAGCTCTTGAAGACCTTGACGAAGACATTGGCCTGGGCTTGCTCAAAGTCAACCACAAGGTGAGTGTGGTAGGGCATGCTCTCAGCTTCCTTTCTGGGGGCTTCTTCTTCTTCCTGGGAGGGGGTTTTCTTCTTTTGTCCTCTGGTCTCCTTGGGTGGCTTCTCAAGAGTTGGAATTATTTCA
>CAKOGF010000129.1:0-17580 GCA_933228935.1 Pemphredon lugubris
ACATTGATCTACCAACCATTAGATTCTATTCTACTCTGAGTAAATATTCTATTTTCCTGATTTTTTATATTTAAAAAGAGCGCAGACTATTCTACCTGGCATATTATATTGCTGACGCCACATTTGATGGCTACTTTAACTTTAAGTACTCATTGTAATTTTATAGGAAGCATATCTGTTTTAAATAAATTCATTACTTCGAATGGATTCCAGCAAAGAGCCTATTTCCATCTATCCGAAGCAACATAGGGGGTTTCCTGTAGACCACCAACCTTATTATAACACCTTTTCCCAAGAATACATGTCCTGTTCAAGCTCAGGGAAAACTCACCCTTACTTATACAGTCCTGAAAGTAGGTTTAGTAGAGAGAAGGGCGTAAATGTTGTACAAGGTATTTAAGATTCCTTGCATATCTAAATTTAAGATTTCCCCCCTACAAGCCCTCGCTCTAGTGCAAAGAGCATTTCCAGTTCGCAGCGAGTGCCTGTTACACAGTCTATTTATCAAAACTTTACAAACACTTGGTCCACTCCTTCCCCCAAGGATAGTTGTTCTAATTCTACAGTTTATCCGAACCATTTGGATAGGGATATCAGTGCGCGCCATAAAAAGCCTGGCAACTTTCTACTTTCTCTTGGATCAGACCCACCCATAAAAACCAAAGCACACGGTCATTCCAAGTCGGTAATCAAACCCAATACTATTCTGGAAGCTCAAGATGACCCTTCTGAGACACGAGCTTCTCCTGAACGCCTCAAGCGCTTGGTCCATAAAGGCGGTCATCAGCGGTCCTACTCTATGTTAGCGGAGCCCTTTTCTCGTGGATATTGTGGGATACCTAGCGGAAAATCATACGCATTCCCAAAAAAAGATACTTCTTTTTATGGACATCAAATCGTTAACACAACCTCCGCTTTTACCAGACATCACCAGCGATTCTCCTCTACTCAACTATCTCCTGCTTCGCAAGCCACTTATGAGAATTCGAAGAAATTTGGAAATCCTCTATCCCACTCCTTTAGCTCCAGATCTGAGTCTGGAAAAGAAGTACTTTATTTTGAGATGCCAACCACGCCACCAAAAGCAGAATTAGATGGTTCTTTCCAAACTTCCTTTAAGATTAAGGCTGACTCTAACAGCTCAACAACTTGTGAAGCTTCTTCAGGTTCAACAGATAAGCCGGATTATTCGGGATTTCGTAGCACAGGAAAGATTAAAAATAGCATGGCAAAGAAGCCATCGCTCACAGATTCATTCGCCTCTCCTACAACAGATCTAGCAATAGATATGCCTCACGACGTCTCGGAAATTCATGTCGGCTCTTGCAATAAGATCGATCCCCCTTTGCAAACACCGATGCCGAAGAGAAGGATTAATCATAAAAAACACATGACATTGGGAAGCCCCTTTGATATAGCCTTATTGAAAAAACCTGTTTCGTTAGAAGCCTCTCAGTTTCCAAGCGAAATCTTGAATTTGGGGGATGAGACGATGGTTGAGCTGTACGACCTGCTCGTCAGCTATCAAAACCCGTGGGGAACTCGGTCAGTCGATGAGGGGCAAATTTCTAAAGAAATCAAGGATGAATCACTAGTATCAAATTGTGCTGACGAGGAAATCTATTCTTTTGCTAGTACAATTTACTTTTTAATATTTTATTAATCATATTTAAAGTTCCTGTAGGCTCCAAGTCATGCGCTTCAATACTTCAAGAAAATTTTCCCAAAATAGCACGTATACAAACTTGGCTCTCTCAGAATGTCTCATCCCAAACTCTCACCGAGGAAACCTTAACAGCCAATCATGAATCAACCCATAAACCTAAGTTAGATGAAACTTTATCTGAGTTTGACGGGGATGTCCTCATTGGTGATTTCTTTTATTTTTCAGAAACCAAGGCAGATCAGTTGAATGTGAACAGCGACGATGATTCACACACTCATGTTGAAACCAAAGAAAGTGATAGCCATTCACAGCACATCATAACCGAATTACCTGAAGGATATTTTGAACAACCATTATATTGTAATACTACAAGTCCCCTGGAACAAAATCGTCTTTCCAATGCCATTGATGTGAACAATGATACCAATTTTGACTCCCCTCATACAATCATTTTAAGTTCCGAAAGAATGTATGAGCGTCGTCTGCCAACACCAGAGTTTGATGTTGAAGTTAATATGGAAGAATCATCTGAAATCCTGCCCCAGGTTTTCTACAGCCCAAGACCACCAACTCCTGAAGATTTGTCTGAACTCGCTACCACCATATCTTTAGCTTTGGATGCTAGCTTATCAAGCCCTTGTCAACCCAATCAGCTAAATGAGGATCTGGAGTCTCTCACCTTATCTCATGGGCCAGAAAAGTATTCAAATTTAATTCTTCAGTCGTTTGAAACAGCCCAAGGAAAAGTCATTGATGATTCTTGTTCTGTAGAAAAAGAGGTTTCGAATGAAACAGTAAACCAACATGACGCTTCTGAAACTCCAGACTCAAAATTCTCTCTCCCTGACGAAAGAAAATATACCCCTGTAGAAATAGAAGGCCGATTCTGTTTTGATACCCCAGCTGGACCTCGTAAATTGGTTTGGCTTAAGGGTACTCAGCCACTTGAAGCAGCTTCTATTTTCTGCCTTAAGTATGGCATTACAAATCCCCTATACTCTGAGGCTCTTGCCTGGTTTCTTACCAACTCCTGTAAATGAATTTTCTTGCTACTTCTACATTTCTAGCCCATGCCTTACAGGCTAGCTTGCTATTTTAATAAAGTTACTAATATCAACTATATTCATAAAAAATACTATCTAAACTAATAGATAGTATCTTAAACCCATCAAACCTGTCTTAGCTGTAAAGTGTAAGCAGAGAACAAAAAATGAAAATATGGGGATACTGAATAATATATTAGTTTGAGGGAAAAAATGATTCCATGCTAAAATTTCTCTTCGTGGGAATGATAGCCTCTTAATATTATGAATACTGATATTGATAGCAGATTGGTATCTCTTAATATTTAATGTATACTTATATATAAATCTGAAGTGAAAAGCTCAGCTCAACTTCAGGGCTTGAATTCTTACAGTAGTTTTCAAAGCTTTAAGAATAAGCAAGAATGGTTCAAATTTAAACAAAATGGACTCAGATGCAAATGTTTTCTATTTTGCGCGAGTTCAAGGCTGTAAATAACTTTAAAAATGGATTCACAGTGAAAGGCTAGGCACAGAATGCAAATGTACTCAAGCAAATGATGGAAAATTAAACACAAAGCAAGGTATCTCAAATCAAACAAAATAGATTGAAACTATTTTTAAATCAAGCATGTCCCATCACATATTACAATCAGTTGACCTGCTAATCAAACATAGAAAAATTAGGGCAACCTGATAGCAAAAATACTCAAAAACAAAATGTGACAGAGTTACAAAAAGTATACTGAAACTGTATCCTAAAATAGAATAGGGATACTTCAACAAGCAATCATCAGTTATCTAATTTGGAAATAGAGACTGTTTATAGATTTTAATGGATCTGTATTTAATTATGACAGCCACTCAAGCTGCCCAAATTAAGATGTATAATTTTAATAAAACTAATAATAATAAAATGAATACTTTTGCTTATTATTTTAAATAGCTTTTATAAGTGACAAAGGTTTTTTCTGTTTTTGATGAGCATTATGCTAAAAAGATAAGAGTCATAATTCAGGGAAACCAGTACACTGAAGCCACAATCTACACTCAGATCTTAGAGCTGGCCAATGAGAAGGCAAATGTGTACTTGTTTTTAGTATTTTCTGAATCTGGTCTGTTTGGTGCTTGCCAAACAGCTAACAAAATCCAAGCCTCTACTTTTTATTTCTTGCCTGATATCAGCCAAGCCGTAAAGTACCATCTCTTTTGGCTTTAGATCACTCAATCTTTGTAACAGAAATTGCAGAATAGTAAGAAGCTGTGTCAAGATGGTGAGGAATAAACACCCAAATCCACATAGAGTTGAGTATTAACCACCAACAGAGCTTCAAATAGTGCTTAGTAAAATTTCCAAAAGTTACTCCAGGATTCAAGAGCACAATCAAGGCAATCCAGAGCAAACCAAGATAGATAACCTGAGATTTTAATAAAAACTTCTCTGAGTAGAACTCTGGACATTAAGATATAAGGACAGTCTCAGTTTTGGATTCAGAAGGAGATTTAGGAACATTGGAGACAATGGGACCAACATTGGTTGATACAGAGGACATTGCACTTGATGCTGGGCCCCATCTACTGGTAATAATCCTGTTCAGGATAAGATTATAAGAGAGATAGCATAGTAAACCTACTACTAAATGCATTTAGGTTATAGATAAAGTAGATAAGTAATTGGTTTATTGAGTTTTTAGAAGGACTCAACTCTTAAGAGTTGAACATAGGAAAATTTTCAATAAGTACCAAAAGTCAACTAAGCAATTGCCACCTGAATCTAAGTCTCAGAGCCCACCTCATCATACTAAAGTATAACTAGTCCAACCTGAAAAGAACCCTCTGATGATTAATTTATGATGATCTTTTCAATAAATGAGGTTGTATTTTGTGACCCTTAAATGACGTCTATTTATCAGTGTCAGTTTGTCAGGGGGGTCTGAGTCATGAACGTTCACCGGTAGTGCAGTTACCCATCTTCAGTCAATGCTCTTGTTCAAATCTTCCATACACATTAAATTCTTCATTGGTTCTTCTGTTTTCTTGATTTTTTGGTTGGTTCTGTCAATCCCAAGCATTGTAACAATTTGAAATTAAGAAAACAAACATTAAAAATATTGTTTTTGATGTTATCATCATTTTTTGCTGTTTTTGCTCCATCTGTGACGGAAATTGCGGGATAGTAGGAAGTTGTTTCAAGGTGGTGAGAAATAAACAACCAAATCCACAAGGAATTCAGGATTAACCACCATCGCAACTTAAGATATCTCTTGGTAAAATTTCCTAAAGTAATACTCGGATTGAGTAAAATAAACAAAACCAACCAGAGGAGGGATAAATAAATCATTTGAGAAGTGATTAGAGTATCCTCAGGATAGAGTTTTGGACATTGGAAAGATGTAACAGGAACTGCATCTATTTCAATGGCAAATGTACGAACATTGGGGGTTTTGGTTGGCAGTATTGGGGACACAGATGGTACAGAATTTGCGGTGAGACCCCATCTACCTGTTATGATCCTATTGATGATCAGGTTATACGGAATATACTGTAGCAACCCTAAAATAATAGTCATATTATTTTACTTAGGATAGAGATTGGTTTTTAATTGAATATAGAGGACTCAACTCTTAAGAGTTGATTGTGAAAAAATTTTATTTATGTATCAATTTTTCTTTGACTCAGCAATTTTCACTTGAGTCTATTCTTTCTAGTCTGCTTCCTCATGCTAGAGAGTACTTGGACCAGTGAGAAAAAAAACTCAAGGTGATTAATTTCTGATACCCATTCTGATTAATCAACCAGTATCTAGTGATTCTTAGATTATGTTGATTTATCAGTGTCAAAGCAAGAAGAGTAGTGATCACCTGATGACGTACAGGTGCAGCTGTGACCCATTTTTGATCCACTGTGTTATTTAAATCTGCAGAATTTGTTAATTTACTTAACAGTTTCCCAGATTGTTGCTCTTTCCGCTGGGGGGATTAATACCCGGCATTATGGAACTTATTGTGACAGTAACAGCTGTTATTACATTCTTCTTCTCTCATATTTCTCTTGCAGCGCCTGCTGTTTTAAATATCAGACTTCAGCTCTTTTGTTGCTCCTCAAATCTTATTAATATATATAAAAGCAAGTCAGAATGTCTGTCAGGATGTTATGTCACCTTAAGTACACTCAAGGTTTAAGAGATTTAATTAAATTGCTGCAACCATAAAATTTATTTTTAATGCCAATGGTTGATCCAAAAGCTCAATATGTATCACTCTTACATGAAATCTTTTACATGCTCCTAGGAAGCAATTATGTTTGAATCCAATAGAATGTGGCTTAAATTGTGCAAACTGAAAATCTAAGCCACTCAGACTTGAATATTTTTTTATTAATTGGATTTTATAGCCTGAAATGATATAGTAATCTATTTGACTGCATCACTTGAATTCAGTAATAAAGCCACCTGAACCAAGTGGTTGTAGATTATTTTTGAGCTGCTCTTGCTTATGTTGCATCCTTCAATTTAAGATCAAGTGGAGTAAACTAGCTTTAATACCATTAAACCTCAATAAAATAGATTTTATAAAATCTAGAGTACCTAGATAAATTTTTCATGCAATTTTGAACACAATGGTACCAAATTTAATATTTATAACTGTTTAGGATGCTGAGATACAAAGGGGAGTGCTAAAAATGAGCTCACACTATAATCAAAGGCCTGGTTCAATTTTTTTATTTAATTACACTTTTTTATACACATCAAAAAACTAAAAACAGCATATCTCAGTGAGTAATTATTAAAATTTAATGATCAATAGCTTGAATTAAAGTTATATATAAGCTCTATCTTTTAAGTTAATTAGAAAATCAAATAAAAAATTTATATATTATAAAGTAGTTTTGATAAACTTATCAGTAATACTCAACATATTTAGACTATTAAGTTTATATTTATGCTTGAAAGATGATATTTTTATATTTGTAAATTTAAATTGACTTTATAAAGTCTTTTTTAAATTTTTTTAAAAAGTTATGCAGTCAATAAATAATTTGGTATAAAAATTCAATAAAAATACTTATTCAATGTAATAAATCCACTTTAAACCTGTCCTTGATGTGAAAATACCTAGCTCAGAATAGTTATGATATAAGTTGTATATATGGTTCTCTTTTTGCTGCAAACTAATTACTGAGAAGTGGATACTATCTATCCTGTGCATTAGAAAATGGATACAATTTATACCAGAAATGAGTCAATTAGTCAATTCACCTATTCTTGTGGCCCATCTGCCCATTTTTATGTTAAGACTTGGCTTATTTCACCTGAGCTGCACACCTACATTTATTGGTTGAATTTGTTAATTAGTTAAAATAACAAATTTCTAACGTTAAAATTGAACATTTTGATTATAAAATTTAGATTTGTACTTTTCACTTTTCACTCTCAATTAATAAATTATTTGGCTGTTTTTAATTTGCAGAAGTACAACTTATACAAACAAGCCAAGACTCAAAAAATTGCCTAAGGTTTCATCTTATAATACCCCAGGGAAAATATTGTAACACCTTTGATTACTCCTTAGAGAAATCATTTCTTTAAGTACCTCAACTAGTCAAATGTAAGGCAGCCCTGACCCTCAATTCATACATTATACCAGGAGCAACCCCTTAATTTTCTAGTGGGATTAACCTTCTTCCAGGACCATGCTCTACATGGACACTTTGGAGCAACACAGCTATTAAAAGTCTAATAATCATAAAACTTATTATTTTCTTTTTTTATCTTGACAGTTAATTCACTTAGTTTTTAAATAAGCTTTAAAAAGTATATTCAGAATTTTAGTTTGGCTAGCTAATTGATTTTTTATTGTATGCAACATATATTCAAATTTGGACATAATATGTTTTGAAAATACAAGAGCAATGTACATGAAAGGTCACTTACATCTAAAATACAATATAAACATAAAATAGCGTCAAATTAAAACAGCTTTAATCTAGATAAAAATAGCTAGGACTTAATAAAAATTATATGGCATCATGGCTGCAATGAAACAAACTACATGAATTGATTTAGAAAAAAGTAACTAAATTGCAAACCAAAAAGAATTTCTCTAGTCTATTTCTGCTTCTTTGATTTTTCTTTCTTGTCCTTTCTTTCTTTCTTCTCTTGCTTTTTTTCCAATTTTTCCTTGACAGACTTTTTGGATTTGCTTTTCTTTTTGGAATCAGTTGTTTTCTCTCTTTCCTGTTTATCTTTCTTTTTGCTTTTTTTGCTAACAGTTTTAGTTGATTCCGAAACATCAGACTTTTGAGGTTTGGTGTCCTTCTGAGAAGCAGTAGAAGACATATCGAGATCATGTTCTGTTCTTTCCAGTTTTCCTTTCTGTTCAGCTCTAGCTCCCTTGCGTGCAGTAAGCCGACCACAAGCTTCAAAAAGCTCCTTGTCACTAATTTTGGTAGCAAAGCTCCTATAAAAAATTAAACATGGATTCAAATATTTCAGTAAAAAACCAGAATTTTTCCGCCGAAATGAGTTACAATATCTACTGGTGTTTTAAAGATATATAATTCGAAGTGAGGGACATTTGCGAAAAAAACAGGGTTGTAATGATAGCCCATTCTATTTAAATAGCGTTGTAATAGAAAAGAATCGCCCAGTTTATACTTCAGATGAACAAACCGGTATTGTTTAATAAAATATTAAGACTTAATTATCAAGCAAATAAGCTATGGTCAGTAGACAGTATGCTTCAGCTCTTTTCGCGTTAACTAACAAAAACTTAATTTCATAAAAAATTTCTGAAGACTATGCCTAAAACCCTATAAAAACAATACCAAAACATTCAAAACTTACTTTTCCACGTTCATGGATCCTGCGAAGCTCTTAACAAAATAGCCATAAAGAGCACGTTTAGCATTAAGCTGTTCGATATTAAGATCTCTTCCCTGTGTTTCATTTTCAACTACTTCAGCACCTTTGTGAGTGAATAAGAGCTCAGTGCTGATAATTCCCATTTGATTCCGACTCAGCAAATCTTCATTATCAACTTTAACTTTTACATTCTAAAAATAGAATTACTATTAATCAAGAAAATAGCTTTACCCCATCTACGTTTTCAACTTGAACAGAAGATGATACTTTGTTATAGACGTGATCCCACCAGGCGAACTCAAAATTTTCACCTTTGGTGCCAACCTAGAAGTGTTAAAAATAGCCAAAAAAATAAAATACTCCTCTAGTATCGTTCTTCTTAGCAACCTTAATGGCTGTGGAAATACCACTTTTGTTTTTTCCTAAACCCTCCCCCCTGAAGATCAGTATGTTGTCTTCTGATGCCTTACTTTTTCCATCCTCTTTGATTCAGTTGTTTTTCAGCAAATGACCCCATTTTGAAAACTCTATAAAGCCTTGAATATAGCTTTAAAATAAAAAGGCTCAATAAAGTGTTAAAAATTAATTTAAGGTAAAATAAAATGAAGCTAGGTTTGTGCCATAGGAAATTAAAAGCATATTTGCTTTAAATAAGAATTTTTTCTTTTAAAAAAATCAAAAAATAAAGGTGGCTACAGTAACTATTTAAATTACAATTGTATCTCTTAAATTATATTTATGTTCCCTTAAAAAAAGTACCTCCTAAATTATAGAGCAGATAATCTGAGACCCCTACTTTTGCAGACTGTCTCAACTGGAAGTCAAACTATAGGGCTTAAATTCAGCTCGCTAGACTAACTCGAGCAGAACCATCTCCAAAGCGAAACAGCTCGAGGTAATTCTAGGGGGTTGATTTACATCACATACAGTTCTAAAAATGATAAAAACCCAAGAACAGATCAAATACTTAAAATATAAATATTTGTTGATAAATGAAAATTTTAATTTAAGAGATAGCGTAGTTTTATTTTTTAAAAAACTCATAGTTTCATCTTACAATTGAAGCAAGCTATAATTTAATTTAATACATCTTCAAATTAATTAACCTCATTTATCATAATACATTAGTTTTCAGAGCCCTGAGAATAAGTAAAATGATTCATATGTAAATAGAATAAACTTAAGCTTAAATGAATTCCAACTCAAATGAGTTCAAGAATGTAATAATATGAAAATAATTGATTTAAGACTGAAAGGTTAGATGCAATGTATGAGTACTCAGACAAATGATAAAATAAAATGCAGAACAAATGATCTCAAACCACAAAAAAATTTGGTACAGTAAGCAAAATGGATTGAAATATTCTGTAATTTAATATAGTTAATTGTTAATACCAATAAAAAATTGATTTTTTTGCATATTAAAAGCAAATTCAGAGTGACTCCAGAGTGAAAATTCACAAATATAATATAAAATAAAACAAAACAAAGTTGTACAAGGTGTATCATAATCAGATTGTAAAACCTACAGAGTAATAAAATATAGGTCACCAAATAGACTAGAATCTTTCCAAAAAAAGAACTCTATTAATTAAAAAAACACTGACCATGTTAGGATATCAGTCTTACTACTCATAGCCACTCTGATGGGAAGAAGTGAAGGCAGGCACATACATAGGCCATCAGAGAATGAGACCTAATTTAACAAGTAGAAGACAGATTTTCCCCAAAATAATCATGTATCAGATACTGGTAAGATAGAGTATATTAATTCTGCTTGTGCTAGGTATAGCACTCCAAGAAAGTAACTGTTCTGGCCAGTAGCATTGAAAATGAGCAGAGAAGAGGCTGCTGGCTTGGGTATCAGAGGAGGCTCTATGAGAACCAATAACACTGTGGGGTTGTTGTAATTCCTGTTAAATATAAGGGTGTAGATGATGATGTTCTCTTTGTCACAGACTAGTTAACAAGGCTTTGTGGTGGCTTCTGGTCTAAAATATTAAAAAAAAAAGTCCTATCAGGCACACTGCTTGTGGTTGGAACTAGATATGCATTCATTAAATTTACAGGTCTAAAGAGAGTTTCAGATGAACATTAGTACTCAAAGGTTTCTATTTTAGAAGAGAACACTTAATGGTCTTCTCTAGGCTGTATGGTTTGATGGCTGGGCAAATAATAGTGAAAATAACAAGAAAAAAAATAAAGTAAAATATTATAAACTAAAAGTGCATAGCAAGAATTTATTTGGTAATAATAAAAATACTGTATCACTGATCTGTTGCAACCAAGATTGGTACTAAGATGGCACTGTACCTCATGACACACAGGGGACATTCTTCATATTGTCCCAACCCAAATTTATAGCTTATATCATGAACAATAGTGGAACACAGGCCAATACTTCCTAATTAAGTTCAAAACCTATTCACATTTGGCAACCATTCAACAAGTCATTCCAGAAGATCAAACTCTATCTGGATTATGCCACACCCATGATATTTCAGTGGCTCTCCCAATTAGTATATGAACCTTCTAAATATGAATAAAGAATACAATCTCTTTCTATTCTCTTTCCCTTTCTTTGGGCTGTTGTTTTCCCCAACACCTTACTAACTATAACTAGTTCAGTTGCAACATTACGCTCAAAAAAGCCTTGAAAAGTTATTCAGGAAGATCACACCTTATCTGGATTATGCCTCCTCTTTTATATTTTGCTGGCCCTTAACCATGGTACATTAGTCTATTAATCTAAATAAATAATACAATCTCTTTCTATTCTCTATTATTTTCTATTGAACTGTTGTCTTCCTCAACCAATTACTGAACTATAGTTCGTTTAGTTTCAACAGATTCACCAAGTTTCTTTTATATTATCTTACCTACAAGTGCCTCATCAGGCTCTTTGCTTGCTATCTATTCAACAGTTTTGATTGTGTTGTGTTCTGAAATTTGCTTGAGAAAATAATTAGCTTTAGGCTTTACTTCAGGAACATTAAATATTGGGGCAGGCAGATTTTCAGTCAATTAATTTTTCTATAACATATTTTCAGTCAAATTTGATCCAACTATAATTTTCTTCATATGTAACTTTTTTATTTTTACAAAAAAAAACTTGAAATTTTATGTATTTATTACTGAATGCTTTTAATATATTTTTTAGTACTTCTATATTAATTTTTTCTATTTAGCAGGCCAGATTTTTTTCTAAAAAAAACACCTCTTCAAAAGCCAATTTAATTATTTTTACTAATAAAAGCTCAAAATGAAATTTTAATTATTTAAAAAACAAAAAACTATAAATAAGGCTTTATTTTTTACTTTCAAGCTTTTTGTTTTTGTAAAAATAAAAAAGTTACATATGAAGAAAATTATAATTAGATCAAATTTGACTGAAAATCTGTTGTAGGAAAATTAATTGACTGAAAATCCACCGCTTACCTTTGGCCTTTGTGTTTCAACATTATTTTCTCTATTCACATATTTTTTGTATTATCACATCACATTTGATCAAGTAAAGTCTGTCTGACTTAAAATTTAATACCAATTAAGGCTGTATTAATTGAGTGTTATAATCTCTTCTTAGATTTTTCAGTAATAATTTTCTGTTTTAGCCTGAAAGTTGCACTTGACGCAGAATAATTGGTTACAACAGGGGCCAAATAACTTGTGAATGTTGATTGTACCAGAATTATTCCACTACTTTAGGTGGCTGCTTGTGTGAGAAAGAGGGGCTAGATTAACAAAATCTGGCTCCCATTCTGGAGGTATGAACTACCAGGATGCCATCCAGTAAAAGACAGGGATGGCTGCTTGAAAAGGTGTCCAGGGAGGAAACTGCTCAGAGAGGGTAAGAAAAAAGAGGTTCAGACCCATCAGGACCATACCAGACAACAATCACACATCACAAACAGGAGGGGGTCCTCCTCAAGGAAAGTAACAGGGAAAGAATCAGGCTTAGATGGGGACAGAGTAGAAGGATTCAGAAGGTCTGTTAGAGGGAGGGCCCCAGAAAAAAATAACAAACAACATATTATCAGATAGAAGGCTCTTAACAACCGGGACTCTTACTATCTAAACCTGATGCACCTGAAAAAGAGGGCATCAAATGTAACAGATTATTTATGATAGCAGAAGGCTCTAGCAACATTGTTTTTAATGATGTGAAAGTCTGGGGCACTTAAAAGGCAGGGAAAAAAAGAGATCATTTTCAAATAGACCTGGGGTTTAGTCTCAACTAGATTGAAACTAAAGGTTTTTATAATCAAAAATTGGGAAGCAAGGAGCCTTTTGATCTCTTGCTTTCTTTTAAAGGGAGTACTTTTCAGCTGAGGAATATGTTCCAGAACAACTGTTGGTTTTACTGTAACAATTAGTCAGAGGAGAATTTTTGTCAGGGTTCTGAGATCAGACTGAAGATTTTTCTGAGAGAGGAGAGAGGACCTTTGATTGGGCGCACTTAGTAATGCTGACAAATGGTTTTTGTGTAGCAGGTTCAACTGCAAGCAATGTAAGAGAGTGCTATTGGCTGTGAGTGTTACTCTTGAGTAAGAGTCTAACAAGGGCTAACAGACAGTCCAGTTGAATCAGGATTTTTTCATGGTGGAAGTGAAAATTGTAGGGGGTACACCAACACAAATCTTTCATCTACAGTGTGGGCCAAATCCTCAAGAGAGTGAAGTGGTTTTTGCTGGAGGTTGGGGGTGTTTCTTGGATTTTCTGGGAAGAATTGTCATGGTAGATTTCATAATGCTTGTAGGGCCTTGCCCAAACAGGAGATAAATTATAAACTAACATGTATAAAGCGTTAGGATTTAAGTTTAAAAGATACAAAAAGGTTGGAACTGTCTGCAGTAATAACTTCACTAAACCAGCAATAAATTTGTAATTTGAAACAAAGGGTGTCATTGAGCTGACTAACCCTAGACATAAAAGGTAGCATAAAGTGTTATAAAGCAATTTATTAGTAACTAGGGAAATATTAATGTTGGGATATTCACCATCAGAATATCTCAACATTTGTGAAGTAAAAGTATCCCTAAGAGATGAAAATGATGACAACAAGCCCCTGGCTTGTTGTCCTAAAAACTCCATAATAGAAAACAAGGAGATATAAAAACAAATAAATTAAACTTAATTCTTTTGCTAAAAAAAGATAAGAAAAAATAAAAACTAATTATTAATAGATAAAAGATGAAAAGATTTGAAGGGAAATGGATGTGGGAAAAACACCACTTAGAATTTCAGCTTAGAGCCTACTTTTCAACACCAGCTTTATTTATATAAGTTTGTTTGTAACTACCCCAAATGATGGGCAGAGGATCACCAAGGTGATAGGCCTTAATAAAGGCAAAAGAAAGAAGAAAGAGAGAAAAAAGGGGAAATAAAGAGGAAAGGGAAGAAAAACAGCAAAAACAGCTGTTATGCTGCTTAGCAGCAATTGACTTTGATTGATGCTGCTAAGCAGCAAAAAAACAGATCCAGAGGCCTCTGGTATTATAAAAAATAAGCTCCAACAGAGCAGGAATGGCAAAAAATGACGGTAACGTCGAAAACAATATTTTTAACATTTGTTTTCTTAATTTCAAATTGTTACAGTAGACCGGATACTTTCACTGCATGGTATCTCTATGAAAATTGTAAGTGACTGAGGTCCGCAGTTCATTGCACAATTTTGGGAAGCATTTACTGGGATACTGGGGATTAAGCTCTGCCACTCAACAGCCTTCTATCCCCAGTCTGATGGACAAACGTAGAGGATAAACTAAAGTTTAGAGGTCTACCAACGTTGCTACACAAATGCAAGTCAGGATAACTGTATTTCCAACTTACCAATGGCTTAGTTTACATACAACAACACCCCTCACACCTCAACCCAGGTATCTCCATTTTATGCTAATTTAGGCTATAATCCCTTCTCCAACATGGGCCCTAGACTAATAAGTAATGTGGAGGCTGCAACTGATCAAGCTGCTGCGCTTAAGCAGGTCTATCAGGAGCTTCAATCCACCCTCACTGCCGCCGTGACAACTTACAAGAAATATGCAGATTATAAGCATCAAGAAGGCCCAACTTATCAACCTGGCAACCTAGTAATGATTGACTCCCGTAACATGAAGTTAAAAGTCCTCTGTCACAAGTTAGGTCCCAAGCGTGTAGGTCCCTTCAAAGTTGAACAACAGATTGGTCCCTCTGCTTACCGTCTTGTCCTACCACTGGCATTTAAAATCTTCCACACCTTCCAAAAATGTTTACTCACCCCATTCCTTGGTAAAGAAGAAGTCCCCACCCAATCTATTGTGGTAGAAGGTGAACCCAAGTATGAGTTACAATGCATTTTAGCATCCCAAAAAAACCAACAAAGACTTGAATATCTTGTTTCTTGGAAAGGATACCCAGAATCTGAGAATTTGTGGGTCCCACATTATGATTGTTCAAATGCTCCCAATCTCATCCAAGAATTATATTCTTGTTGCCCTGATGCTGTTGGTCACCCCTCTGCAACCTTAGCTGCTATGAAACTTCCGCCTGCCCACAAAAACTTCTCTCTCTCACACCTTCCTGACGTTGGCTTGATTCCCCAACCTAAAGCAGAGGGTAATGCCACAATAAGTTCCATAAGCCGGGTATTAATCCCCCCCAGAGGAAAGAGCAACAATCTTGGAAACTGTTAAGTAAATTAACAAATTCTGCAGATTTAAATAACACAGTGGATCAAAAATGGGTCACAGCTGCACCTGTACATCATCAGGTGATCACTACCCCTCTTGCTTTGACACTGATAAATTGACGTAATCTAAGAATCACTAGATATTGGTTGATTAATCAGAATGGGCATCAGAAATTAATCACCTTGAGTTTTTTTCTCACTGGTCCAAGTACTCTCTAGCATGAGGAAGCAGACTAGAAGGAATAGACTCAAGTGAAAATTGCTGAGTCAAAGAAAAATTGGTACCTAAATAAAAAATTTTCACAATCAACTCTTAAGAGTTGAGTCCTCTATATTCAAATAAAAACCAATCTCTATCCTAAGTAAAATAATATGACTATTATTTTAGGGTTGCTACAGTATATTCTGTATAACCTGATCATCAATAGGATCATAACAGGTAGATGGGGTCCCGCTGCAAATTCTGTACCATCTGTGTCCCCAATACTGCCAACCAAAACCCCCAATGTTTGTACATTTGCCGTTGAAATAGACACAGTTCCTGTTATGTCTTCCCAATGTCCAGAACTCTACCCTGAGGATACTCTAATTACTTCTCAAATGATTTATTTATCCCTCCTCTGGTTGGTTTTGTTTATTTTACTCAATCCAAGTATTACTTTAGGAAATTTTACCAAGAGATATCTTAAGTTGTGATGGTGGTTAATCCTGAATTCCTTGTGGATTTGGTTATTTATTCCTCACTACCTTGAAACAACTTCCTACTATCCCGCAATTTCCATTACATGCGGGTACTTCAACTTGTTCTTGCTGTGTTGGTTGGTTTAATGTGCCTCTAGCAGTAAGGTAGTTAAACTGTTTGACAGGGACCAGAACATTGTTGAATATGGTGTAGCCAGTAGGGACAGCTTGTCCTGCTTTGTAGGCCAGCCAACCAGTTGGGAGCAACATATTATGGGTTTTCTTTTGTTTAGAAGGTATTTTTCACCAATTAAGGTAGGCTGTAACAATTTGAATTTAGTTTTCAAACGTTAAAAACGATCGTTTTTAACGTTTCCATTGTTTTTTTGCCGTTCCTGCTCCGTTGGAGCATATTTTTTATAATCTCAGAGGCCTCTGGATCTGTTTTTCTGCTGCTTAGCAGCAATCAACTTTGATTGACACTGCTAAGCAGCATAACAGCTGTTTTTGCTGTTTTTCTTCTCTTTCCTCTTTATTTTCCCCTTTTTCTCTCTTCCCTCTTCTTTTTTGCCTTTATTAAGGTCTATCACCTTGGTGATCCTCTGCCCATTATTTGGGGCAGTTACAAACAAACTTTTATAAATAAATCTGGAGTTGAAGAGTAAGCTTTAAGCTGAAATTCTAAGTGGTGTTTTTTCTCACATACATTTCCCTTCAAATCTTCCATCTTTTATCTTTTAAGGATTAGTTTTTTTATTTTTTCTTATCTTTTTTTAGCAAAAGAATTAAGTTTAATTTATTTGTTTTTATATCTCCTTGTTTTCTATTATGGAGTTTTTAGGACAACAAGCCAGGGGCTTGTTGTCATTATTTTCATCTCTTAGAGATACTTTTACTTCACAAATGTTGAGATATTTTGATGGTGAATATCCCAACATTGATATTCCCCTAGTTACTAATAAATCACTTTGTAACACTTTATGCTACCTTTTATGTCTAGGGTTAGTCAACTCAATGACACCCTTTGTTTCAAATTACAAATTTATTGCTGGTTTAGTGAAGTTATTACTGCAGACAGTTCCAACATTTTTATTGCTTTTAAACTTAATATCCTAACGCTTTATACATGTTAGTTTATAATTTATCTCCTGTTTGGGCAAGGCCCTACATAGGCTTTCAGAACCTACCGCTGATATCACTGTAGTGTATATACTTTCAAGATGTATATAAAACTGGAATTAAGAGAAGATTTTGAAGAGATAAGATTGTTATCTTTATTGTAAAATAGAATCTGCTTAAATAGCTTGGTATTGCATTTTGTTGTCCATGTAAATCAGGGTGGTCATGTGTTTTAAGGGAAGGTTTTTTCCTGATAGCAATTCTGAAAGCTTCTGTGTAAAATCAGGATTTGTGATAAAATCTGTCCATGTAGATTGAACTGATAAATCTTGGTGAATTATTTTCCCAAGAGAGAGTAATTGAAGATGCTGTGGCAGTAATATAAGTTATTACTTTAAAACTAACTGAAAACTTAAAGTAATGCTTATTGAAGCATTAAAATAATACTATTATTTAATTTATACAAAAACCATTAATACTATTAGAATTTTCTTGTATTTTTTCAAATAAAAATATTGACATCTAATTATTCTATTTTTACTTTTTATCGTTTGTCATGTAT
>CAKOGF010000130.1:0-17571 GCA_933228935.1 Pemphredon lugubris
TCTTCTTGGTGGGCTTCTCATCTGACACAGATTTATAAAAGCTGTGGGATATAATAGTTTAATCAGAATCTTTCTTGCCATTGGAATGAGCAGAGCTCTTCTCAGGGGAGGGCTTTGATGATGGCTTGGGTGAGGGCTTAGAAGTAGGCTTCTTTTGGGGGAAGTCTTGGGGTTGGCCTTATTGGAGGCTCTGATAGCCTTGGCGGGGCACTTGGTGCCTTTGTTTTGTTTGGAAGTATTCTTTGCCTATAAATAATAAGTTAAAGATTCAAAATTAAAACAATAAAATTTAAGTAAAAATAAACAAAAAAATATCCTCAAACATTATGCAGAAAGAATAGACTCATATTAGCTTTACTGGATATTTAAACAAAAAATATGCAAAAGTGTGTAGTTTATTAAAGATTTAAACAGCAAATTTTAAAAGTAAAAACTTTTATGCAAAATAATAATAAACAAATATAAATTTTATTTTAAAAACAAAAATATATAAAAAAGCGAAAAATACAACATATTAAAAATTCAAATTAATTTATTATGTAAAAAAAGTTTATTAGTGGGATTTTTAAAGTGTCACATTATAAAGGGTGATTCATCAAAGAAATTGAATTCACACTGTCAACCTTAATTTTTATAAATTATTAGAGACAGCATCAGCACTGTCAACATTTTTTTAAAAATCTCTATGCTTTTTACTAAGGCGCTTAATTAAACTTAAGCAACCCCATAAAAATTGACTGTTTCTGGTGATATTTTGTGTACACAATAAAATTAAAGTTAAAACATATAAATATATTCAGGATTCTTTATTTAATAATTAAATATAATATTTAGGGGGTGCAAATGTATTATCTTGTCATTGTGTATATATCAAATTGTTATTAAGTTGCTCTTAATAATAAAAAATAAAGTGTTGACTTCACCACTTACAACATTCTCAATAGGGGTGACATAGTAGTTTGGGCTTATTTGCATCACTCTTATTTGCTTATTTTCACCCTTTATGGTTGATTGTGGACAAATTTTAGAAATTTAAAATTGTTGATATTATTGTTCAATATAAATTATATATTGTTTTTACTATGAAGCTGGGCTTAAATTATATGATACCACTGATCTTGAATTCACCTATGACATTAAAGTCTGTCAGAAATCTGCAGACTGTGATATAAATCATTTGCCAAGAGAAATAATAAGTACTCTAGCATTAGAAGAGCACAGGAGAACATGTGACTTTGGCGTTTTCCATAGGCCCAGGTTATTATGCTCATCAAATGTAGGAAGTCTGACTGGGGCCACAGCCTGGAGTCAATGGGGCAATTCTCTCTACATCTGGATAAGGGTCTATTTTACTGATATATTGTTCATATAGAATACTATACTGTATGGAGACAGTATTGACTCTTGTTCTTCTAATAGGGTTTAGTCACTGAAGGGAATCAAGGGAAGGACTATGCTTATATCATAAGCCCAACAAGACAACAAATAAGAGACACTAATCTTTATTCATAAACAACTGGCCCAGCAGCCTGCAGTATTCTGGGTTAGTCTACAACCATGTGGCATCAGGGCAGAGCAGCAGAAGGTCCAGTCTAGGAGGTTGTAGTTTTTAAAGAAAGCAGTATTGTATTCAGACCTTCCAAAGCAGCTGTGTCTGATACAGTGCTTTTCTATGGCTGAGCCACCTCTTGGAGAAGTTTCAAACATCTACCTGGGCCATTAACCAAGGCTAGCTAGGCAGCAGATGACTACTAATTGATGGAGGTGATTGTTTCAATCTAATCAGAGCTGCCTTAGACAAACAGACTACTGGTCTATTTATCTTAGGGCAGTTGGCCTTGTGGCCCAATTCTTTGTAGATTCTTCTAGATACTATTTTATTAGTGGTGCCCCTGATAGCCCATAATTTCTAGAATAAACTGATAATCAGAATAGTCATGATGAACTTTGCATATGTGAGAACTTTTTTAGCTGCAAGCTAATTACTGGGAAGTGAATATTAAGCTATTCTGTGCATGGGAGTATGAGTTCAGCTTATGCCAGAAAATATGCCAATTAAATGGTCCACTTATTCTTGTGGCCCAGCTGCCCATGTTTTTTTGTTGAGACTTGGCTCATTTTTTTGGGCTGCACACCCACAATTATTGGTTGAATCCATTAATTAGTTAAATTACCAATTTCCTGAAAAAGTCAAATTAAGTGCCATATATGAATTTATAACCTGATTATTTCAATAGACTATCATATGTCTATAATATTTCTATATATAGATCTAGTAAAAAATATTTTCTAATTTTCTAATTTTTGTTATATTTTCATATTGTGGTACTATAATTTTTATTATTGAAATTAATTTATGCTTAAAAAGTGTCAAATTTGTCACTTTTATGTTTTTTTACTTGGCAAAAAATTAGATGCTAATTTATAAACAAAAACAGGTTGAATTTAATTTTTATTTAAGAAAAATATTAAATAGTAATAACATGGACACTTTTACATCATGTTCTATTTTGGGTTTCATCTCTAAAACAAAAATTAAAACATTAGTTAATCTTTCCCAACTAACACTTATCTTGATGAGATTGTATTTTCTAGTTGATAGTGGCCACTTTCAACATGGGCGCTGTTCTATTCAATCAGTCTATATACTTCCAAGAATCATATACACAACAATATCAATAGATAACTGATTATTGTTAAATAATAAAAAACTTTTTAAAGGCTATAACTTCTTTTACAGCAAATAATATAATAGAGAAATTGCACTTATATTAGGGATTTTAGTGGTTGTCAGATGATTTTTTTCTTAATACCATGTATGATTAAGTCTAAAGAAGAAGAGTGAAGACTTTTCAGCCAATGCATCAGTTGAAAATTTTTCCCTAAAGGTAACAATTAATTATAGCCAATATATTGATTTGAAATTTCTTTAAAACTATTTAGAGAGAAGTTGGCTAAGGAAATCAATATAAGTAGAATTCTTAATGTCACTACTATTTATGGCCAAATAATAATATTACTATGAAAAATAGTTTAGCAAGAAAATAACTAATTATTTGGCATCACAGTTTGATTAAATGTGAACACTATCTAGATTTCACAGTAATTGGAAAGCATAAGTGATATCAACTGTATTATATTGAATATCAGTGCAATAGTCTGTAATAAGATGGAGGTATTTTAACTGCTGTTATAGCAGAGTTATAATGAAGAAAATATATTGGGCCCGATACTGTCTTTATTTTTCATTAAGCTATTTTTTCTGTGACCTTCAGAAGGTCAAATATTTATTATAAGAGGTGATATTTCAAGAAAGTGAGCTTGGTTGCCTATTAAGTATTTAGCTATGTTGTTTCAACTGAGAGGCTAGGCTTGGAATATTATGGCTACAGGCGTTTGTTGAGTTAAGTTGAGCCACAGGGTTTTTTGACTTAAAATCTTTCTAGGGGTTCATCCTGCAGTTTTTTCAGATGCACATATTATCTTTTAATAAAATTACATAGACTTTCAGGACTGTGGAATTAATTCCCAACTGATATTTTCATTTTTATTGATATTTATGCCAAAAATTGTGCTTTTATTGTTTGTTTATCCTTTCCAACTTTGGTTGCCTATATTTCTGAAAATACTGTTTCAATTCAGCCCAAATTAGTGTCAGCCAAAAGCCCTTAATCTCAGCTTTTAGAATCATACTCCTGACTATGTACTTCTGATTTGATCTTATGATTTAATTCCACTTAAATACAATCTTCTTGATTTCTTTTTTTCTGATAGAATTGGGTATAAAAGCCCTTACAGTTCTATAAACCCAAGCAATTCAATATTCTCTTGTTTAGGATCATCAATAAAAGCTATTGTCTCAATCCAGCTGTATCTTTTATCCTTGGGAAATAGTAATTATTAGTGATGGTTGAGCTCAGGCTTTGGTACAACTGTAGCTGTTGTTGAAAAGGTCTGAAGTCTTACATAGACAACTGTTTTTAACTTTGCTCTCTGGTATTCAACTATTATTTAAAGTAATTTTTTTGAGTTTTTAGAAATTTGACAACTGAAATTTAATTTTTTTAATTAAAGTGACTAGTTTTACTAAAAGTTTTTAATAAATTTAAAGAATCTATAGCCTTATAATACTAAAAATACTTTAGAAATATCAAAAATGCAATAAATCCCTAAATCTTACCCAATAAGAACAGATATGAATAAGCAATATTTTATTTTACTATGTAAAGTGCACTCTTCACTATAAATGGTTTGATTCAATATTAAGTTAAACATTTAATGAGGCAAAATAAAATCAAATAAAAATATTAACAAAAAAATTAGTAATCTAAAAAGGTTTATCATAATTTATATACAAACAACTAAAAAGAGCATATTTTTTCTAGAAAATAGCAAAGTATAAGATATTTCATACACTTCAATTATAAAGGTGCTTCTGAAACTTATTATTTATGCCTAAAAAAGCTTCTAATTATCTAAAATATTAATAAATTAAATAAATTAAAAGTGAAAATATTAGAAAAGTGAGCTTTATTATTCAGGTTTTTTAGACCTCTTAATCTTGATTCCTTCTAGTAGAACAGTTGCAACAATTTCAAAATGCTGCTTAATCTTGGTGAACTTGTAATCCCCTTGGGTGGTGTTCTGAATGATATTAATGAAGAAGGAAGTCTTGGTGGAGGGCGTAGTTAAAGTAACCTAGTTGGCAAGATCCCTTATCTTGGAGACTATCTTCTCCTGATCATGTTGTAACATGGAGGAACTTACTAAACTTGAGGTTAACCCCAAAGTTTCTCTTGATCTGCTTGTGATAAGCCTCAAGTAACAAATTTATCTTTATCTTCTCATTGTTAATATCCTTGTAGATTCTCCTTGAGGTATTGACCCTGAGTTTGAGATGAAAAAGACAGGATAGTGTAAAGCTGTGTCTAAGTGGTGGTAAATAAAGAACCAAATCCACATAGCGTTGATGATAATCCATCAACAAGGCTTTATATATCTTTTAGTAAAGTTTCCAAAGAAAGAGCTAGGATTTAACAACAACACTAGCTTCAACCACAAAGAAACTAGGTGGAGGGATTATGATAGGATCAGAGAATCCTTGGAATAAAGTTCAGGAGATTGACAAAATGAGATATTTCAACTGTCATGGTAGATTCCATAATGCCAGGGATTGACCGGCCTAACCAAAAAATCAGGAAAATAGGAAAACTGATGGAGAAGTTAACAGGTATTGAAGACTTGAATAAGACTGTTGACCAAAGATGGGTAACCACAGTACCAGTGCACTCTCAAGACTTGAACCCCCCTGCTAAATTGACACTGATAAATAGACGTCATCTCAGGGTCACAAAATACAGCCTTGTTTATCAGAAAGGCCATCAGAAATTAATCACTAGAGGGTTCTTTTTGGGATGGACTAGTTATACGTTAGTATAATGAGGCGGGCTCTGAGACTTAGATTCAGGTGGTGATTGCTTAGTCAACTTTTGGTACTTATTGAAATTTTCCCTATGTTCAACTCTTAAGAGTTGAGTCCTTCTAAAAAAACTCAATAAACCAATTACTTATCTACTTTATCTATAACCTAAATGCATCTGGTAGTAGGTTTACTCTGCTACCTTCCTTATAGTTTTATCCTGAATAGGATTATTACAGGTAGGTGGGGCCCTGCATCAAGTACCACGTCCTCTGCACCAACCAATGTTGCTCCTGTTACTCCCAATGCTCCTAACTCTCCTTCAGAATCCAAAACTGAGACTGTTCTGATATCTTAAGGTCTGGAGGTTTACTCTGGATCTCTTTGATTGTTCTCTTGAACCCTGGAGTAACTTTTGGAAATTTCACAAAGCGCTATTTGAAGCTCTGTTGGTGGTTAATACTTAACTCTATGTGAATTTGGGTGTTCATACCTCACAATCTGATACATATTCTTACTATCCCATAATTTCTGTCACATTAACTTTAATTTTCACCACAAATAAGCCAAAAATTTTAAAAATAGTGGGAACATAGGCAACTTCAAAGGGTATTGAACAAGGAGCAGGACCTCATCTTCCAGTAGCAATTTTATTCAGGATTAGTTTGTGTGAAAGGTGGTGCAAGGGGCCAAATACTGGGTGCATATTGATAAAATTTAAGATATTTAAGCTCTTTTATTGTTATAAGTAATGTGCAACTTATTTATAAGGACTCAACTCTTAAGAGTTGATATAAAACAAGATCTTTTTATATACTCAAATTTGACTAAATAATTTTTACTTCATCAGTTTCAATATAATAAGCTTTTATTATTTTATTATTTAAATGTCAGCTAAGATTTCAAGGAGCTTTATATTTTATTATTCATAGTGTTAGGTTGGAATGATCAGGGGGTTGTGTCAGGGATACACTATGTGGATGGGACAACCACATCACAAGTAATGGCACCAAGAGGAGAAAACTCTGAAGGGTA
The DNA here is from genome assembly GCA_933228935.1 of Pemphredon lugubris. Taxonomy (NCBI): domain Eukaryota; kingdom Metazoa; phylum Arthropoda; class Insecta; order Hymenoptera; family Crabronidae; genus Pemphredon; species Pemphredon lugubris. The sequence continues at coordinate 6,455 of CAKOGF010000130.1, forward strand.
GAGGACATTAAGTTGGAACTAAATTTAGAAAATCAAGCCAGACTAATTATAATGGGAATTACCAACAGAGATTGAAGAAAGAAATTGTCAGGATCTGACAGGTGTCATGTGGGATGGATGGTGGGCCAAGTTGCTGTACCTCTCTCAAAGACAGAGAAGAATAAAGTGGCAGCTAATTTGCTGAACACTGAGGCCAACAGACCCAGATATTCAGACATTGACTCAGTAAGTTTGACAGTCTTTGGGAATATAGTTTTTATTCAAGTAAAGCTATCTAAAAACTTGTTTCTAGAGAGGGGGGTTGGGTGGTGATAAGGGAGGGGTGTCAGGAACAGCAATTTCCAATTGGCTGGGTAGAACATTTTCATTGCCTTTGGTTGCCATTGAAATTCTGTCAATTATGTCTGTGAAGACACCCAATATTGAGGGCAGGAAGATATTTTGTCAATTATTTTTCTGTCAACAGATTTTCAGTCAAATTTGATCCAACTATGATTTTCTTAATATGTAACTTTTTTATTTTACAAAAATAAAAAACTTGAAATTTTATTTATTTATCAATGAAAACTTCAATTTATATTTTTTAGTATTTTTAATTATTATTTTTTATTCAGCAGGCCTGATTTTTTTTAAAAAAAACACTTTTTTAAAAGCCAATTTAATTATTTTTACTAACAAAAACTCAAAATAAAACTTGAAAGTAAAAAAATAAATAAAGCTTTATTTATAAATTTTTATTTTTTGAATTTTTCAATTTTTTTGTTTTTGTAAAAGTAAAAAAGTTACATGTGAAGAAAATCATAGTTGGATCAAATTTGACTGAAAATCTGTTGACAGAAAAATAATTGAAGGAATATCTTCCTGCCCTCAATATTGACTATCAATGATGGTCAGTTCAAACTGGTATAATAGAGTTGATAATCACTGATTGACAGCGTGTTGGGGATGTACCGCTGGTAAATCCTCTGTTAGTTGTTTTACGCCAGTAAATCATTAGCTCAACCAATTACTGCCAAAAAATCTATGTAATTACTATTTGCTGTCAGTAAATCATTAGTTCAACTAATTACTGCCAACAAATCTATGTGATTACTATTTGCCGCCAGTAAATCTATCTAACTAGTAATTTCTGCCAGCAGATCCATTAAGCTCTTGTTTATTGACCATCAACCACAACAATTAAATCACCTTTGGTATCCGCAGCATCCATCTATCCTATCTTCTATATCTGACTGAAAAGCTACATAACAACCCAGTGGGATTTACCATCCATAAATCCCTAGTTTGATACATAATTGACTCAATCACCAGATTTGAACCAGACATGATCATGCTGTAAGTTCCAATCCAATATGCAGCAGTCTTGTCACCACCTCCCACCAATATATTCTGAGTTATTCTCTGTCAGTATATTGTTATCTATTTTCTGCTGGGAAATCCTGAGCTATTCTCTGCCAGTAAATCCCTAACCATTTCCTGCCGGTAAATCCCGAGATTTATTCCTCAGCCAATCAAGTGGCTCACATATTCAACCAACCAGTGCATGCCAAGAGGCCAGCTGTACAGGAGAGGCCTGGTCTTGCCTTCTCCCAAACCCTACACCACTTGTCACAACCAATCAGACCATCATAAGTCAGCTGAACAGGATCACAGCTAGGACCAAATGCCCAGGATCCTGACAAGAGGCCACCACACTGCACCCAGAGCGGTATTTAAAGTACCACTTGAGGGCCCTAAATGACAACCTTTATCACCTCTTTATCAGAAATCTTGTAGGCCAGCCGGGCTAGAGACTTTTTAAATAAAAGCATAATAAAGTTCACTTCCTATTCTTTGAGAAGTCCTTGTAAAAAAGAACAGGTAGGATTTTATTCACAGGTCCCAACTAACAACTTAAGAGTCATAGTCATGAACATGAGAGCTACCAACCCAGAAAGCTTTACAATGACATCATAATTTGTAAATTTTTGGCAACCCACGGGTTGAGTGCTGACATCCTTGAAAAGGCTGTAACAGAGGATTGCTTCCCCAAAATTTGAAGGAGAAAATGCAGGTAAATTCTCTGGGTCCAGATATTGTGCAGCTGGAGCAGCTTGTACCCATTTCTTGTCCAGAACCAAGTTTAAATTGTCAAAGTTTGCTAGTTTTTTTGCTGCCTTCTTCCATTGATTTTGATTCCTTTTAGAACGTTTAATCCCCATCAATAGGTTTAATACTGTAACACATAGATATACTTTGTTTGATCAGAGAAGAGCCCCTTGGTGCTTAGAATTTAGAATACCTTATGATTAATAATAAGGTAGCATGTGACTCTAACATTGCATCAGCTCATTTTGAACAGTTTTAACTTAACAGATGGATCTTTAACTGGTACTGAAGCGGCTGTTACCCACTTTCTGTCAACATTTTGATTCAGATCTTTTAAATCTGTTAACTTATTTGGTGGTTTTCTAAATCCACAGGCTTTTCAATTGGGACAAGCAATGAAAAGAAATATGAAAACTACTGTGACAGAGATTGTCTCACCGTTTGTGACAAACTTAACAAAAATTGCTCATATGAAGTGAACTGAAAAGGCTCAAATTATATGACAAGTAACTGCACACCAAAACAGATCCTTATTTTTTCATTGGCTTCCAGGGGATGCAGTATTTTTTTGCCATTGTGGGACTGGTGCAAGTGTGTGGCAGCTTCTATTCATCTTTTTCATAGGGCGATTGGCAAAGAGAATATAACAGAATATCAAAAGCTCTGATATAGATGGCTTCAGTGGCACATTTCAAAAGTAAAAATGCAAGAGAAATTACCCAGATGTCTATATGGGCATGCACTATCCATATTTAGTAGGACATTCAGAAAAGGTGGCAAAAGTGCCATCAACTAGCCAGGTTGGAATCCTTTGAGCTCAGTCAGGTTCTTTTGGGTGGTGTAGCAGATAATATTGCCCTTAGCCTTGAGCCCATTGTAATTAAGAAGAAAGAGCTCAGCATTGGGTAAATTTTGGAGCTCAGAAGTGAGCTTCATCTCTTTAAGAACATCTGATGCCTTGGAGAGAGGGGAATCAGTAGCTATAAAATTGTTGCTGATGTACTTAAAAGATGCTCCTGGGTTGGCAAAAACTTCAGGTTGCTGGGCCTGAGGATCTTGAGAGCCTTGATAGCCAAATCTGATGTCTTGAGGCTGGCAGAGGTAAGAGTAATATAAAAAAGTACCACTTAAGCAACCTTATATTCAGATGATTAGGGACCTTACAAGTGGGCTTCCCCTCTCTGCTGTCATATTTTCCAAGTCTTTATTGTTTAGCTGGTCCCCAAAAGACTCATTATTGAACACATGGTGCTAGATTTTAGTAGGGAAATTTTGGTTGTTGCAGTTGAAGATGTAATTCTTTGCAACAAAACTAGGGCCACCCTTCACCAAGGTAATAGTGAAGTATTTAGAAAAACACTTGAGGACTTTAAATTTGACATTAATGTTGAAATTTTTCTGAATAAGCAGCAGATCTCAAGCCACATGGTTTGTGATTAAAACTCTTTGGATTACTTCTCTGGCTTATACTGAAAAAAAGAGGCTGGGGAGAAAAAGGAGGAAAAAAAAGAATTGCTGAGGGAGAGATTTAAGGAGCCTGCTTTAATTCCTGCTTCTTCTTCTCATTAGGAGAGTCAGGCTTCTTGTCAGATTTTTCCTTGGAGCAGCAACTCTTCTTAATGGGCTCGTAATCATCTGCAGCCCTATAGAAGGAGAAATCAGATGAGGGGCCATATGTTTCTTTATTAAATGAATTTATTTTGAGAGAAGAATAGGGGAGTGAGTGTCTTAGACTTGGAGGCTTTTCTCATGCACTTGATATGGTAAAATTGGCTTATTAGAAGAAGAGCCAGGAAACTTTGACTACTTGGGGTTCTTTCTGGTTCTAGCCTATAAAAAGATAAATATTTATATATTAGTCAAATAATAATGAATAAAAGATATATAAACTAAATAAACACACAGACAAGAAATATATATAATAGTAAAGCAATTATAGAAGAGAATATATATTTTAAGCACTCTTAAAGATGTTAGTTAAACATAAAACTTTAGAGATAAACTACAAAAATTTGTAAAAAAAACAAAGACAAAAACAACATTCAGAAAAAAAAGCTAGAGTTAAAAAGGAGAATTGAAATAGGTAGTTTTATTTAAAGATGTTCTATTGGGGATTCATGACCCCAAAAAAGAAAAGTGTTGAGTTTTTTGCCATCAACTAGCCAAAAAATTCAGATTCTCAGTCATTTTAAAAAAGGTAGATCTTACTGTTGAAGTTACCCAAAAAATTAAATCCTAAAGAGAACTAAATCATTTTCCTAGGTTGCTTGCTCAAATTGACTCTGGGTTTAAAATTTAAGCAATAAATAGGGCTGCTTATTAAATGAAGAAACTTTTTTAAAGATTAAATGAGAAAAATTAATATGTATAATAATATTCCAGGAGAGTTGGGAGGAGGACTTCTTATTGCAATACGTTGTTAAAACATTAAAATTTATCCTTAATAGTTAGATAGACAAGGCCTTGATTGGATAAGTGTTAGGTGCCACCTATTTTGGGACACCCATAAATTTAGCTTTAGGTGTGAGACTTTGCATTTTAAATCTCATGTCAATCATGTGGCTATCTAGTTGTGGTAATATGTGAAAGACAACTTTGAGGGTTTAATAAATTGTTATCAAGACCCACCCTGATATTAAAGACAAGACCCCTGTAATAGTAGAGTCTAAAAAATTCAGAGGTGTTTAAAAAGTGAGGGATAATATACCAAATTCTCAACAAATTGAGAAGGATTAAAAATCATGAAGTTGAAATGTGCAGGTAAAAATCTCCAAGCAAAGACATAGGAAAAATGCAACCTAAGAAAACTAAAACAGACAAAAAATAAAAGAGATTGAGAAATTATCACTGGATTTTTTAAGTAGAGAACCTCACAAATTGGTTCCACAATTTCTTTAATCTAAAGATTGGGAGTGCTAAAGAGCAGCACAGAGGCTGTGGAAACTGTAAAATTGACACCAAAGTCTGCAAGATAACTCACAGGCATGTATGCAACAAGAAGCTCCATGTTCTGTAAAAAAATCAGTCTTAAAGCTGGAAAACTGGTGCTAGTTCATAGCATTTATTGAACTACTGCAGTAGTTCTAGTAAGTTTTCATGTAATATTGGGTTTGAAAATATTACTGATGTGGCAGGGTTCAATTTTTGTTACCAGGCCTCTATTATTGGCCAAAAGTTGTGTGATATCATATTTTTTGGAGTCAAAAGGTACCAAATTACTTGTTTTTGCGTTTTTGGCAGCTTTTTGGGAACAATTGAAGATCCTAACCAAACCTTGATGTAGGTTGCTACAACCCAATTTTTTTAATGACCTGTTTTAAATCAGCTAGATTCTTTAGAGGTTTCTTTTTTACTGGTTGTTACTGCTTATTCTTCTAAAGACAGGTGATTATGGCCATGATGACAATATATGTGACACCACCAGTTGCAGGTAGTCTCAGAAAAAGTACCTATCTACTTGAAAAGCTGCCCTTCATCTCTCAGGTAAAAGGGCTCATGGATTAAGTCCAGGGCCCATAAAAGTTTTGATATGAGTCCATGTGCCCAAGCTGGGCTTGAAACACCTGCTCAAAAGAGCAAAATACTAAATTAAGAAAACTGATTGCTACAAGTCCTCTGGGTCCACCCTCACAAGAGATAATTTTCACTGAGAATGGCAAAAAGAGAGCCCAGTGGCAAACTAAGAAGCTTCTACAAGACCATCCTCAGAAATGGTGCTTGAGACTGAGACTTTTATTACTGTCAAACCTGATTACAACCAACATATTGCTAATAAGAAAAATGATAACCAGTAGCATCTAAAACTAGCTGCAGGATTTTATTTCCTGACCAAACCCAAGCCCCTCATTCAATTAGAATACCACCAGCCAAAACTTACCCAGAAAGTTTGGATCAAGTATTTTTTTAAAAAAACTGCAATTAATGCCTCAAGCCCAGAATAATCATAAATTTTTATCCCAGGTGGATTAGAGAAGACCACAGACCCAGCTACAAGAGATAAAATTCCCTCACCAGGAAATAACTCTATATTTCCACTTTATAATGAAGAATAGGTATAAAACTTTGGTTCAATAAAGTTATTTAATACATCTTATTAGCAGCTTTCAGTCCAACTTTCTTAATTTCCAAGCAGCCTTAGAAGGTGTCTTTATTAAGGCAGTTCTCAAAACTATTTCCCCCATTAGTAACAGCCAGTACTTCTGGTACCAAAAACTTTCCCCTCCTGTTGTGCCCCTAGGCTTTTATGAAGACCCATACTCCTGGGTTATCTATACCATCTGGTGCTGAATTGCCCCACCATATTTTATCAACAGCGAGCCTGACCCTTACTGGTTCATGCCCACGCCGCTTTTTACTTCTTCCCTCAGCCCGCAGGTGAAAGCCAAATCTTCTTCTGAAAACTCCTCCCTTTTAGAATCTCCTGTTGCCTGATCCTGTGCTACTTAACCCTGATGGCCTGGTTGACTCTTTTACCCCTCACCTATGGAAATAGGCTCCCCTAGGCCATGCAATCTCTTAAATGAAACATTGATACTAGCCCTCTATCCAACTCTGCCATTTGATTGTCCTCATGCTGGCCCATCAACCAACCGAGCATGCAAGTTTCAGGTAGCCCCGGGAAACGCTATAAATGATCCAAGGTTAAGAATGGGCTCAATCTATGTGCCAAAGATTTTTATGCCAGCCCCTATTAGACCAATATGAGCGTAAGTGAGAGACTGGATTAATAAAGGTGCCATTAGTTCGTCAGAGCAGCGCTTGGGAGCCTATATTACAGATATAGATCTTAATAAAAAAAGTCATCCTATAGTAAAATATCAAACTTATTAAGCTGTGGATATGGGTGACTAATTGGATTGGGGTTGGGCTTGAAAAAGGGTTGGCTTGGCCACAGGTTATTCTGAGCTCTGCCGCCTGGTAGTATTGCAACTGAACTAACTATAGTTCAGTAATTAGATGAGAAAGACAACAGTCCAACAGGAAAGAACAGGGAATAGTTAGGGGTTGTACTCTTTATTTAGAGTAGAAGGTTAATTTACCATGGGGAAGAGCCAGCAGATAGTATGAAAGGGGTGGTGTGATCCAAGTAAGATTTGATCTTCCTGAATAACTTGTCTATATTGCTTTACATGTAATTGGCTTTGCTTCTTTTTAGCAATTACTGGCCAGAATCCTGCCAGTGTGTTTAGCAGGATTTAGGGTGTAGGATTTGGCCTGGGGCAGCTCAAGAAGTGCCCCCTGCACGTTGTGAGGTACAGTGCCCGCCAAAGTGCTGTTCTTGGTTGCAACAGTAGGTTTTCATTTGTAAATCTACTGGGACTACATAGTATCTGTATGCTAGGATATGCAAGCCTATGGACAGGAGCCAACTCCAGGTATCTTATTCTTTGTTTTCAAACCCCTGAATAACTGGTTAAAATATATTAGGCTGTGACCATGTGGATTTAGACTAGGTTCAAAAGGTAGCTTGCTAGCCCCTAGTAGCCAACAATATTTTAATTGGCAGGAAGTTGAATGAAAGGGATTCAGCTTCACCACAGCCACCAGGGATGAGATCAAAGACAAGTCAGACCCAAATTAAAATCAGATAGCTTAGGTGCTTAACCAGTTCAGGGAACCCAACCTGAACAAAGGGCCAGAAAACATAGAGCCTCCCACATTGTCAAGACTTGAAGGCTTTGGTAAAGTGTGGGGTCAAAATAGCAGTATATTCCCATTTTAACCTGAACAAATAAGGCCATCCATAAAGCCCAGGTCTATAACAACATCTTCTACCTGACAGAAAACTAGAAAAACACTGCATAGCTAAGTGAGTGCATCATGATTGAATAAGACTATGAAAGTCTATGATCTGCCAATGAGAAAGCATTATCCCAAAAATACAACCATTGAAACTATATGGCTCAAAGGTTACCAAATACTGTACCACACACCCTGGGATGAAAGGATCTCTCTGGGGGCCAAGGAAAAGATGTTGCAGCAATCCTGGCTCCTCACAGGTTAGGCAAGAATTTGGCCTGGTTGGCTGCCTAATCAAGTCAATGACGGTATTGACTTTTTATCAATGACAATACCCAAGGCCACAAGTGGTGTTTCAAAAGTTCTGTCCTGATAGGATCCCTATTCTCCCATGCATATCAAAATAAACTAGCCCCCTTTTCAGGACCACTCCTTGACAGCCCCTTCAAATGGCGTAACCCCTATTTTTTCTCCTCCAACAAGTATCACTTCACCAGAATTCTTTTTCTCTGTTTGTAACTACTGTTGGGAGGGCAGTTAAATCAATTATAATAAAATCATGGGTAAGTATTAGAAGATCTGTTTTCCATTAGCTGGCAATCTAGCATGGTGCGGATATTGGTGAGCCGAGACTCTAATTGACAGCATGGGGCTATCAATTCATTGTCCAGGAGCTTCTGTTTTTCATAGCTTGCCACCGTTTCCCTTGCTTGGGTTCTTCTCCCGTTGCCTTGCATTGATTTATTGTGGTTTGAGCAGGGGGAGGTCTGAAGTCTTGAAAAATCTGTACCGTCAAGTTGGATGGTGGTGCAGAGGATTTATTGGTGCCCTCTATATTTTAAACCTGGAACAATTTTTCTAGTCCAACCAAGGTCTGGTACCCACTTTATTTCCAACCCCCGTGCTTCCTTCAACCTAACTTTCGACATTATGGCATCATTTTTTACTTTTTATACACAGCTTTTATATAAAAGTTATGAATGGTGTCATAATGTTGAAAATAACGTTGTAGGAAATAAGGGCGTTGGAAATGAAGCGAGTACCCAATACCTTGGGTGTAGAAAAGCTGAGGAAATATTTAACCGGGTTGCTACCTTGTCTATACAAGCAGCTGGCTATGATGTATAGAATAATGCAGATGATAAACTTAATTAGTTTTGGTTAGGTGTTCATTTCTTCTTCTTGGAATCAATGCATGTATTATTTTAAAATTTTGGGATAAAGTTTAGCTTGCAGCTTATTAGAAGGAACATCAAGAGAAGCTCCTGGTGCACCAAGAGATTCTTTTACTGGGGGAGATTATTAAAGCTTTAAGGTTATGGTAACCCTCCCTGTCCAAGCATGGCTTCAATATTTCCACTGAAACTGGGTTTTTTAACCAGTCCAAGGTTATGGTTTTAAAAGGTTTAAATCAGCCTTAAGCCATAACAGCTGGTATCCACTATTGATTTTTTAGCAATGGTTGACTTTAAAATTATCATAAGACTTTGCCAGAAGCCTGCAGACCGTGAGATCAATCATCCACCAAGAGAAGCCCTAAGTATTCTAACATTAGGAAGTGACAGGAGAACCTGTGGCTTTGGCATTTCCCTTTGGCATGAGTTATTTTGTTCATCAGATGTAGGGAGTCTGACTGGGCCCACAGCCCAGAGGTAATGGGACAATTCTCTCTACAACTGAATAAGGTTCTATATTACTGCTATACTGTTCATATAGAATACTATACTGTATGGAGTCAGTATTGCCTTTTGTTCTTCTAATAGAGTTATGTTACTGGAGGGATCCAAGGAAAGAACTATGCTTATATCATAAGCCCTACAAAAAAATGAATAAGAGACACTAATATTTATTCATAAATGACTGGCCCAAAGGCCTGCAATATTGCGGGTTAGCCTACAACCATGTAGCTTTAGGGCAGAGCGGCAGAGAGTCCAGTCTTGAAGGTTGAGGTTTTTGAGAGAAGCGGTATTGTATTCAGGCCTTCTACAGAAGCTGTGTCCAATGCAGGGCTGTTCTATGGCTGAGCCACCTCTTGGAGCAGTTTCAAACATCTACCTGGGCCACTACTCAGTGCTAGCTAGTCAGTGGATGACTACTAGTCCACGGAGGTGATTGTTCAATCTAATCAGAGCTGCCTTTGATAAATTGACTACTGGTCTATTTATCTTGGGCGGTTGGCCTTGCGGCCCAATCCTTTGTGGATTCTTCTAGAGACTATTTTCTTAGTGGTGCCCCTGACAGCCCACAGTTTCTAGGATAAACTGACATTAGGAATAGTCATGATGTAAGTTGCATATGCAAGGTCTCTGTTAGCTGCAAGCTAATTACTGACAAATAGTAACCAAGCTATCCAGTGCATTAGAATATGGGATTGTCTTATGCCAGGAATGATTTGATTCTATGATCCTTCTAATCTATTGGCCTGTACACCCGCGTTTTTGTGTTGAAACTCGGCTCGGTTCAGCTGGGCTGTGTGCCTGCAATTATTGGTTGAATCTGTTAATTAGTTAAATTACCAATTTCCTGACAGACTTTATTCTTTGTCTTAAAGTAATTATTGTGTATAACTCTAGTTGGTTATACAGGTTAAGTGTACAACAATTTTCATCAAGTTAAAAGGCTGGTCTTTAGTCAGCAGGGATCAATAATAATGTTAAATTGCCACTATCTTTATATTCATCATTATTCTTTCAAAGAGCCGATTCTCAGCCTAAGCAATGAGTATAGTCACTTATCAAGAGTAATAAAGCTTAAAGACTTCAACTGTGTTTATGCCATTTGATTACTATTAATATATATATTGAATAATCAACAACTAAGAAAAAAATGTGTTGCAAAAGCCTAGCTTCAACAAAGAGTTGCGACGGGCAGGAAAAAATATATGAAATTTTTTTGGAAGATGGGTCATGATGAATATTGTTTATTATTAACCTCAGCTAAACTCTAGAGCAGTTGATCGGGCATAATAAATTTAAATCTTTTATGATGCTTGCTATAAAACTATATTGGTTATTAGGTTAAGTAGCTTCTTATGCTGATTGGAATTGGCTTTGACATTCAGAAAGATAGATTTGCATCTGAGGAAGTCCAGTAAGTTATTGTTGTGAGAATTAGGACAAGAAGTGATTTGGTCATGTTGATGTTGAACTATCAAGGATGTCTTATGCTTGGTATTTTCTAGCTTAAAACCACAACTTACATTAACACTCAAAGCCATGTGTTGATTCCAAGCTAATCATGGCTGAAACTTGGATTTATTTTATCAAACTTTAAGATTTAGGCTGGTGCTG
>CAKOGF010000131.1:0-17554 GCA_933228935.1 Pemphredon lugubris
AAATTTAGTTTTTAAAATTCCCTAAAATTTTAAAAATTAAATTGTAAAAATAGGTATAAATTTAGATTTATTAATATTTTTAGCTATTAATTAAATTTAGTTTTTAAAATTCCCTAAAATTTTAAAAATTAAATTATAAAAATAGGTATAAATTTAGATTTATTAATATTTTTAGCTATTAATTAAATTTAGTTTTTAAAATTCCCTAAAATTTTAAAAATTAAATTATAAAAATAGGTATAAATTTAGATTTATTAATATTTTTAACTATTAATTAAATTTAGTTTTTAAAATTCTCTAAAATTTTAAAAATTAAATTGTAGAAATAGGTATAAATTTAGATTTATTAATATTTTTAGCTATTAATTAAATTTAGTTTTTAAAATTCCCTAAAATTTTAAAAATTAAATTGTAGAAATAGGTATAAATTTAGATTTATTAATATTTTTAGCTATTAATTAAATTTAGTTTTTAAAATTCCCTAAAATTTTAAAAATTAAATTGTAGAAATAGGTATAAATTTAGATTTATTAATATTTTTAGCTATTAATTAAATTTAGTTTTTAAAATTCCCTAAAATTTTAAAAATTAAATTATAAAAATAGGTATAAATTTAGATTTATTAATATTTTTAGCTATTAATTAAATTTAGTTTTTAAAATTCCCTAAAATTTTAAAAATTAAATTGTAGAAATAGGTATAAATTTAGATTTATTAATATTTTTAGCTATTAATTAAATTTAGTTTTTAAAATTCCCTAAAATTTTAAAAATTAAATTGTAGAAATAGGTATAAATTTAGATTTATTAATATTTTTAGCTATTAATTAAATTTAGTTTTTAAAATTTCCTAAAATTTTAAAAATTAAATTATAAAAATAGGTATAAATTTAGATTTATTAATATTTTTAACTATTAATTAAATTTAGTTTTTAAAATTCTCTAAAATTTTAAAAATTAAATTATAAAAATAGGTATAAATTTAGATTTATTAATATTTTTAGCTATTAATTAAATTTAGTTTTTAAAATTCCCTAAAATTTTAAAAATTAAATTGTAGAAATAGGTATAAATTTAGATTTATTAATATTTTTAGCTATTAATTAAATTTAGTTTTTAAAATTCCCTAAAATTTTAAAAATTAAATTGTAGAAATAGGTATAAATTTAGATTTATTAATATTTTTAGCTATTAATTAAATTTAGTTTTTAAAATTTCCTAAAATTTTAAAAATTAAATTATAAAAATAGGTATAAATTTAGATTTATTAATATTTTTAACTATTAATTAAATTTAGTTTTTAAAATTCTCTAAAATTTTAAAAATTAAATTATAAAAATAGGTATAAATTTAGATTTATTAATATTTTTAGCTATTAATTAAATTTAGTTTTTAAAATTCTCTAAAATTTTAAAAATTAAATTATAAAAATAGGTATAAATTTAGATTTATTAATATTTTTAGCTATTAATTAAATTTAGTTTTTAAAATTCCCTAAAATTTTAAAAATTAAATTATAAAAATAGGTATAAATTTAGATTTATTAATATTTTTAGCTATTAATTAAATTGTAAAAATAGGTATAAATTTAGATTTATTAATATTTTTAGCTATTAATTAAATTTAGTTTTTAAAATTCCCTAAAATTTTAAAAATTAAATTATAAAAATAGGTATAAATTTAGATTTATTTATATTTTTAGCTATTAATTAAATTTAGTTTTTAAAATTTCCTAAAATTTTAAAAATTAAATTGTAAAAATAGGTATAAATTTAGATTTATTTATATTTTTAGCTATTAATTAAATTTAGTTTTTAAAATTTCCTAAAATTTTAAAAATTAAATTGTAAAAATAGGTATAAATTTAGATTTATTTATATTTTTAGCTATTAATTAAATTTAGTTTTTAAAATTTCCTAAAATTTTAAAAATTAAATTGTAAAAATAGGTATAAATTTAGATTTATTTATATTTTTAGCTATTAATTAAATTTAGTTTTTAAAATTTTCGGAAATTTTAAAAATTAAATTGTAAAAATAGGTATAAATTTAGATTTATTTATATTTTTAGCTATTAATTAAATTTAGTTTTTAAAATTTCCTAAAATTTTAAAAATTAAATTGTAAAAATAGGTATAAATTTAGATTTATTTATATTTTTAGCTATTAATTAAATTTAGTTTTTAAAATTTCCTAAAATTTTAAAAATTAAATTGTAAAAATAGGTATAAATTTAGATTTATTTATATTTTTAGCTATTAATTAAATTTAGTTTTTAAAATTTCCTAAAATTTTAAAAATTAAATTATAAAAATAGGTATAAATTTAGATTTATTAATATTTTTAGCTATTAATTAAATTTAGTTTTAAAATTCTTTGAATTTTAAAAACTAAATTGGGAAAATAGGAAGGGGGAGAATTAATATTAATTATTAATTTAATTTTAAAGTTAGAATTAAATAATTTAATAAGGGGGATAGTTTCTATATATATATATATATATATAGATAAGCTAATTTTAAAGCTTTTAGGTTCATACCCTGAATATAGAATTTTATTCTTTTATATAGAGTTAAGGGTATTTGCTTTAAAGGTTTTATTTTATTAAATTATATAATATTCGTAATTTATTATTTTATAATTAAATTTATTTATATATATATATATATATATATATATAATTAGTATATTAAATTTATTATAATAAAAATATTTATTAAATTAGAAGTTTTATTATTTATTATTTAAATAATTTTATAATTTATATTAAGTTATATTGTAAAAGATTATTAAGTTAAATTTATATAAGTAATTTTAATTAAATGTACCTTTTGTATCAGGGGTTATTAAAAAAAAATTAATTATTATATTTTTCTCGAAATTTAATGAGTTAAATTTATAAAATTTTTATTGTTACATAAATAATATAAATATAAATTTTGTAGTGAAATGTTATTCGAATTAATTGATATCTAGTTTTAATTAAGTTAATTTAATTAAGTTATTTTATTTTAAATAATTAAATGATTATTTATTTTTTATTTTTAAAATAATAAAAAAGTATGGGTAACCTTTATTTTTATAATTAATAAAGTATTAATTTGAAAAATATAGTAATAAAATTTTATATTATTATAAAAAATTTAATAATTTATAATTTTAATTTATTGATTTAAATATTTATATATTTATAAATTAAAATTTTAATATCCGTATATATATATATATATATAAATTATAGTTAATTATAAAAATAATGATAATATAAGTAATATTTAAAGAATTTTTATTATTTATTTAATAATAGAGATTAAGGAATTCGGCAAAATTTATATTTGCCTGTTTATCAAAAACATGGTTTTTTGATAATAATTTAAAATTTATTCTGCTCAATGATTTATATTAAATAGCTGCAGTATATTGACTGTACAAAGGTAGCATAATCAATTGGTTTTTAATTTGAATCTGGAATGAAGGAATGGACAAAATATAAACTGTCTCAATTTTTAAAATGAATTTAATTTTTAATTTAAAAAGATTAAATTTGATTAAAAGACGAGAAGACCCTATAGAATTTAATATATATATATATATATATATATATATATATATATATATATATATTAATTGGGAGGATTTTTAAATTAATTAAACTTTAAAAATTTATTACATTAATAAGTGGGGTATGATGAATTTTATTAAATAAATTAGATTAAATTACCTTAGGGATAACAGCATAATATTTTTAGATAGTTCTTATTAATAAAAATGTTTGTGACCTCGATGTTGAATTAAGATAAAAATTAAATGCAGAAGTTTATTATTTAAGTCTGTTCGACTTTTAAAATCTTACATGATTTGAGTTCAGATCGGTGTGAGCCAGATCGGTTTCTATCTTTATTTAATTTAAATTTTATTGTACGAAAGGACTTAAAATTTGGATATTATTTTATTTATGAATAAAGTTATATTGTATTGGCAGATTAGTGCATTAAATTTAGATTTTAATTATAAATTATATTTATACAATTTTGAGAGTTTGAATTTTGAAGTATTTTTTAATAAATATAATTTCTGTGGTTATTTTAATTTTATTAATTTTATTAGGGGTTGCTTTTTTAACTTTAATAGAACGTAAAATTTTAGGGTATATTCAAATACGAAAGGGACCAAATAAATTAGGTATTATAGGGTTATTACAGCCTTTTAGTGATGCAATTAAGTTAATAACTAAGGAAGTTTTTATTTTGAAATCTAATTATTTCTATTATTATTTTAGACCTATATTAAGAATTTTTTTAAGAATATTTTTTTGGTTGTTATATCCTTTTTTTTTTAATTTATTTAATTATCATTTTAGAATTTTATTTATATTTTGTTTATTTAGATTGGGTCCTTATTCTTTAATATTAGGGGGATGATCTTCAAATTCTAATTATTCAATATTAGGTGCTTTACGAACAATCGCTCAGTCTATTTCTTATGAAGTAAGAATAATTTTAATTATTTTAAATTTAATTTTTTTAGTTGAGAATTTTTTAGTTATTAAATTTTTTATTTATCAAAAGTTCATTTGATTTATAATTATTTTGTTTCCTTTAATGTTAATATTTTTTATTAGTGTTTTAGCGGAGTTAAATCGAACTCCATTTGATTTAATTGAGGGGGAGTCTGAATTAGTTTCTGGATTTAATGTTGAATATTTTAGTAGATTATTTGTTTTATATTTTTTGGCAGAGTATATAATAATTATTTTTTCTATAATAATTTTAATTATTCTTTTTTTAGGGGTATTAATTTATTCTTGAGGATTTTTTCTTTTAATTAATATATTTTTATTTTTAGTTATTTGGGTTCGGGGGATTTTACCACGAATTCGTTATGATGAATTAATATATTTATGTTGAAAAAAAATTTTACCTTTAACTATGATGTATTTAATTTTTGTTTTTAATTTAAAAATTATTATTAATAATGATTATTTAATTTTTTAGATATTTTTATATTTTACATTAAATATTTATTTATTTTGAATATATTTTATTGTTATTTATTTATTTTAAATATATTTATATTTATCTATTTTGAATGTATTTTATTATTATTTATTTATTTTAAATATATTTATATTTATTTATTTTGAATATATTTTATTGTTATTAATTTTATTTTAAATATATTTTAATTTTAAATATATTTATATTTATTTATTTATTTTGAATATATTTTATTGTTATTAATTTATTTTAAATATATTTTATTAATTTTAAATATTTATATTTATTTATTTTGAATATATTTTATTGTTATTAATTTATTTTAAATATATTTTATTAATTTTAAATATTTATATTTATTTATTTTGAATATATTTTATTGTTATTTATTTATTTTAAATATATTTTATATAATTAAATAATTATATGGAAATAAATTTTATTTAATTAAAAGTTAATAGAAAATCTTTCTATTTTTTATTTTCAAAATAAATGTTTGTTCAAACTCATTAACTTATTATTTTATTTTAAATAGGGTTAAATCTCAGTATTTTATAAGAATTGGGTTTAATATAAAATATATAAAATAAATTAGTGAGTAAATTTGACTAATTTGGGTAAAAGGATATTCAATTAATTTTATTCCTGTTCATGTTAAAATAAATGCTGAGGATAAAAATAATCAAAAATTAATTTGGTTTATGGGGTAAAATTTATTTGTTAATATAAATGACTTATAGAGGGGTATAAATATTAAGATTACGATAGATATAAATAATGCAATAACTCCTCCTAATTTTCTTGGGATTGATCGTAAAATTGCGTAAGCAAATAAGAAGTATCATTCTGGTTGGATATGAACAGGGGTAATTATTGAATTAGCGGGTGTAAAATTATCGGGATCTCTTAAATTATTGGGATATTGTAAAATAATAATTATTATAATAAAAATAATTAATTTAAATCCGATTAAATCTTTTAGTGTAAAGTATAAGTTGAATGGGATTTTTATAAAATCTCTATTTAATCCTGTTGGGTTTGTTGAACCTTTATTATGTAGAAATATTAGATGAAGAATTACTATTACTAAGATGATAAAGGGGAGGATAAAGTGAAAAGTATAGAATCGATTTAGAGTAGGATTTTCAATTGAGAATCCTCCTCAAATTCAGTATGTGATATCTAATCCTAAATAAGGGATTGTTGATAGTAAATTAGTAATTACTGTTGCTCCTCAAAAAGATATTTGGCCTCAGGGTAGAACATATCCTATAAATGCTGTGGCTATTGATAATAAAATAATTAAAACTCCAATATTTCATGTAATAAAGTGTTTAAATGAGAAATAATAAATATTACGTGCTACATGTAAATATAAACAAATAAAATATATAGATGCTCCATTTATATGAATATTACGAATAATTCATCCAAATTTAACATTTTGGTTAATGTCAATAACTCTATTAAAAGCTTCATTAATTCTTGGACAATAATGTATAGATAGAAATAATCCTGATAAAATCTGGATAATTAAACATAACCCTAATATAGATCCAAAGTTTCATCAAATTGAGATATTTTGAGGGGTAGGGTAAATAATTAATGAATTGTTAATAATTTTTATTAATCTATTATTATTTATAAATGATTTAAACATTAGATGTATTTTCGTAGGGATAGTTTATTATATTTACAGATTTTGACAATTCTAATTATACATATTAATAAAAATAATATTAAATAAATAGTAATAAAAATTAATGGAAATTGATAAATAGATATTGTTCTTGATATCTTATATTTAAAAATTAATCTAATTTTTTTAAATAAAATTAATATTATTATTGTTAATATTAATATGTAAATAAAATTATTTAATGAAATTTTAGATTTTTCATTATTAATTAATCTTGAAAAATATAAAAATATAATTATTATTCCTCCAATTATGATTAGAAATAAAATAAATGAATATATAGAAATAAAATTATTTAAAATTATTCTAATTAATATTGTGTATGTAATTAAATGAATTATTAAATTTAATGGATTATTAATATTATTTATTAAACAGTTTAATATTACAATTAAAATAAGTATGAAAGGTATAATTTGTATTAGTTCATTTATTGAATTAAACATTATCAAAAAATAGTTTATTAAAAACATTAATTTTGGAGATTAAAGATATTATAATTATTTTTTTTGATATTATTTTAGCTTAAAATTAATAATTTTTTTTAATTTACAAAATTAATGTTTTAAATAAACTATAAAGCTTTATGTTATTAAAAATGTTTAAATCTTTTTTTTTGTTGATAATATTAATGAGATTAATTATATTTATGAAATTTAAAAATTATATTTTAATAACTTTAATTTCATTAGAATTTATTGTTATTAATATATATATATTGATTTATTTATTTATAATTGATTATATAATAGATTGATTTTTAATTTATTTTATTATTATTGGGGTATGTGAAGGGGTTATTGGTTTATCTATAGTTGTAAAAATAATTAATTTTTTTGGTAATCAAAATATTAATAATTTAAGTTTAGTATGATATTAATAATATTATTATTTTTAATATTTTTAATTATAATAAATTTTTTGACTAAATTTATAAAAAAAATAATAATTCAGTTTATTTTTTCTTTAATTATTATTTTTATATTATTTAAATGTTTTTTAAGAGTGGAATGATGATCTTTATTTTATTATTTGGGTTTAGAATTTTATAATTATAATTTAATTTTATTAACTTTTTGAATTATAATATTAATTTTTAATAGAATTAATTTAAAAATATTAAAATTTAATTATTGTATTAATTTAATTATGGGTATAACATTAATTTTAGTTTTAAGATTTATATCTTTTGGAATATTTATATTTTATTTGTATTTTGAAATTTCTTTAATTCCTACATTTTATTTAATTATTTTTTGAGGATCAGGGGTTGGACGGGTAACTGCTAGTTTTTATTTATTATTTTATACATTGATTTTTTCTTTACCTTTATTAATAGTTTTATTTAATTTATTTAATGAATGTCATAGAACTTTTATATATTTATTAAAATTTTTAGATTTAGAGTTAAATAAAGTATTATATATTATTTTTAATTTAAGGTTTTTAGTTAAACTTCCCATATTTTTATTACATTCTTGATTATTAAAGGCGCATGTTGAAGCCCCTTATTTTGGATCTATAATTTTAGCTGCTTTATTATTAAAGTTAGGAGGGTACGGATTGTTACGATCTTTGGAATTATTTTGTAAAAATTCTTTAAATATAAATTTTTTATTTATTTCTATAAGAATAATAGGGATGATTTCAATTAGAATGATTTGTTTACGTCAGATTGATATAAAAATTATTGTTGCTTATTCTTCAGTTGTACATATATCTATATTAATTGGGGGTATATTTACTTTAAGTAAAATTGGAGTTGTAGGGGGTTATATTATAATGATTTCACATGGATTATGTTCTTCTGGATTATTTTTTATGGTTAATATTATTTATACTAAGAGAAATAGACGTTTAATAATAATTAATAAGGGTATATTAATTTTAATACCAAGTATAGGGTTAATATGATTTTTTTTATGTTCTTCAAATATATCTGCTCCTTTATCAATAAATTTAATTAGAGAATTAATATTAATAACAGGTTTAATATATTATTTAAAAGATTTATTTTTTATTTTAATTATAGCATGTTTTTTTACTTTTTTATATTCTTTATATTTATTTAGTTTTATTTTTCATGGTGAAGGGTTGAAATTTAATTTTAAAGGAAATTTATTATTAAATTATTATATTATTTTAATACATTGAATTCCTTTAAATATTTTATTTTTAAATATATTAATATATATATATACATATTTAAATAGTTTAATTAAAACATTAGTTTGTGATACTAAAAATATAATATTATTTTAAATTATAATAATTGTTTATAGATTTTTTTTATTTTTGAATGGGGTATTAAATTTTTTTATTAGAATATTATTATTTTTATATAATTTAAATTTTATGTTTGAATGAAATTTATTTATATTAAATACAGTTGAATTGAATTTTTTGATTTATATTGATTATATTTCCATATTATTTATTAGAGTTGTTTCTTTAATTTCTAGAATAGTAATATTATATAGAGTAGAATATATAAAGGATCATTTTTTAATTAATCGATTTATATATTTAGTTATAGGTTTTGTGGTATCTATATTTTTAATGATTTTGAGTCCAAGGTTATTTAGAATTTTATTGGGATGAGATGGATTGGGATTAATTTCTTATTGTTTAGTAATTTTTTATCAGAGGTATCAGTCTTTTAATTCTGGGATAGTAACTATTTTATGTAATCGAATTGGGGATATTGGTATTTTAATTTCATTTAGATTAATATTTAAATTTGGTAGAATAAATTTATTTTTTTATTCTGGGAGTATATTAATTATTTTAATATTGGTTTTAGCGAGTATAACTAAAAGTGCTCAAGTTCCTTTTTCTTCTTGGTTACCAATAGCTATAGCAGCTCCTACACCTATTTCTGCTTTAGTACATTCTTCTACTTTGGTAACGGCTGGAATTTATTTAATAATTCGATTTCATAATATTTTATTTATATGGGGCGTAAATAATTTTTTATTATTAATTTCGAGAATTACTATATTTATAGCTGGATTAATAGCTAATTTTGAATTTGATTTAAAAAAAATTATTGCTTTATCTACTTTAAGACAATTGGGTTTAATAATATCAATTTTATGTTTAGGAAATATTAATTTATCTTTTTTTCATTTATTAACACATGCTTTATTTAAATCATTATTATTTATATGTGCTGGGGTAATTATTCATAATATAAGTAATTGTCAAGATATTCGAGTTTATGGGGGAATATTTAAATTTATACCTTTTTTGAGTATTACTTTTTTTATTGCTAATATATGTTTATGTGGATTTCCTTTTTTATCAGGATTTTATTCTAAGGATTTAATTATAGAATTTATTTTTTTTACATATTTAAATAAATTTTGTTTATTTTTATTAATAATTGCGACTATTTTTACTGTATCTTATACAATTCGATTATTAATATATTTTATAACGTTAGAGATTAGGTGTTTTGTTTATTCTTGTGTTGAAGAAATTAATTTAATAAATTTATCTATTTATTTATTGTTATTATTGTCTATTTTAGGGGGTTCTATTTTATCTTGAATATTTTTTTATAATAATATTATTATTTTAAATAAATTATTAAAATTTATAATTTTTATTTTAGTAATATTGGGTTTATTATTAAATAAAATTTTAAATAATTTAATTAATGTAAAGATAAATTATTTACAAATATTTTATTTATCAAAATTATTTAAGTGAATTATTAATTGACCTTTACAAAAAGGGTTAGTTATATATGGATTTATTGATAAAGGTTGATTAGAAAATTTAAGTGGATTTTTAGTTAAGAATATTTTTATTAATATAATTAATAATTATGTTTTTAATAAAAATATTTTGATAATAATAAAATATTTTATTTTAATAATTTTAATTTTATTTATATTATATTACTTATTTAGCTTATTTAGAGCATAATATTGAAAATATTAAGGAAAATTTTAATTTTTTAAGTATTTATAAATTATAAATTATTTTTATATTGAAAATATAATGTTTTAAATAAACTATATAAATAGAAATATTAATGATGGACATTTATATTAAATTAGAA
Organism: Pemphredon lugubris; assembly: GCA_933228935.1. Classification (NCBI taxonomy): domain Eukaryota; kingdom Metazoa; phylum Arthropoda; class Insecta; order Hymenoptera; family Crabronidae; genus Pemphredon; species Pemphredon lugubris. Next base: position 10,764 of record CAKOGF010000131.1, read on the forward strand.
ATTTAATTTATAAATATTTCAATTGGAAAAAATTTCAATTTAATTATTAACAATAAAATACCTCTTTTTGGTTTCAATTAAATTTTAATATATATATATATATATATATATATATAGATTTTTTAATCAAAGTTTAAGTCGAAATTAAATGTAATATTTACTTTATATATATATATATATATAATTAGAATTAATCTAAATTTATAATTAATTGCAAATTAATTGTTATATTATGTATTAACTAAATTCCAAATTAATTCAATTTAATGATTTTTCTATTCATTCAATATATAATCTAATGAATAAAATTATAATTAATAATCAAAAAGAAAAAATTATGAATTTATATAAGTAGTTTATTAAGAAGATTAAGGGGAATAGTAAAGCAATTTCTACATCAAAGATTAAAAAAATTAATCTAATAATAAAAAATTGGATTGATATAGGGAGTCGGGCATTTGTTATAGGATTAAATCCACATTCAAATGGGGTTTTTTTTTCTCGGTTGTTTAATATTTTTTTGTTAACTAATAAATTAATTAAAATTAGGATAATAATTAGTGAAATTAAAAAAATAAATATAATAAATATATTATTCATTATGTATAGATATATATATAAATTATATTAATTTTTTAATTGGAAATTAAATGTATTTTTTATACTATATATATAGAAAGTTCATCAATAAATTGAGATATATAAGAATAGTCATACGATATCTACAAAATGTCAATATCAAGATGCTGCCTCAAATCTAAAATGATGATTTTTTGAAAAGTGTAAATTAATTAAGCGAATAAGACAAATTAAAATAAATGATGTTCCGATAATTACATGAATTCCATGGAATCCCGTTATTAAAAAAAATGTGGATCCATAAATTCTATCATTAATGCAGAATGGGGCTTCAATATATTCTAATAATTGTAAAAATGAGAATAAAATTCCTAATATAATTGTTAAATATAGTCTTTTAATTCTTTCATTTAATTTATTTTTTAAGATTGAATGGTGAGATCATGTAATTGTAACTCCTGAGGAGATTAAGATAATAGTATTTATTAATGGGATATCATAAGGGTTAAATACTTCAATTCCTTTTGGGGGTCAGGTTCTTCCAATATCAATAGAGGGGGATAATGAAGAATGAAAGAATCTTCAAAAGAAAGCTAGGAAAAATATTAGTTCAGAAATAATGAATATAATTATTCCTAATCGTATTCTAATATAAACATATTTTGTATGATATCCTTGAAATGTTCTTTCTCGGATTACATCTCGTCATCATTGGTATAAAATTGTTATTGTTGATAATATAGATATTATAAAAAATAAGGGGTTGTTATAAAATAATCACTGACATAAATTAATTATTAAATTTAATAAAGAGAAGGACATTAATAATGGTCATGGTCTTAGAGTAACTAAATGAAAAGGGTGATTATAATTTGTCATTAAATTTCATTTGAATATAAAATTCTTAAAATTGTAAAGACATATGATTGAATTATTGAAACTATTAATTCTAATATTATTAATATTGATTGAATTAAGATTATAAAAATTAATAGGAATATTAATGATTCTCCTGTAGATCCCAATAATGTTAATAATAAATGTCCTGCAATTATATTAGCAGTTAAACGAATTGCTAAAGTGAAAGGACGGATAATGTTACTAGTTAATTCAATTATAACTATAAAGGGTATTAAGATATTAGGAGTTCCTAGGGGGATAAAATGAGCAAATGTATATGTAGGGTAATTAATAAAATTTATTAATATAATTCCAATTCATATTGTTAATGATATTGATAGAGGGAAAATTAGATGTCTAGTTAATGTAAAAATATAGGGGAATAATCCTATAAAATTATTAATTAAGATAAATATTATTAAAGAAATAAATATTAATAAATTTTGAATGGATCATATTTTAAATAAATTTTTTCTTTCATTATATATATAATTTGTAAAAATATTTATTATTAGATTTGTATTTGAGGGTAAAATTCAAAAGTTTATTGGGATTAATATAAAAAAGATTAATGTTCTCAATCAATTTAAATGTAGAAAATAAAAGGTTCTAGGGTCAAAAATTGAAAATAAATTTCTTATCATAATCAATTTCATTTATAATTTATAATTTTTTTATTTAAAAATTTTAATTTAAAATTTAAATTAAAGTAAAGTAATGATAAGGAAAAAATTATAATGAATAAAAATATATTATATAAAATTATTCATATTAAGGGGCTTATTTGAGGAATTAAAAAATATTATTTTATAATAATTTTAAAATGACATTTTAATAGTTTAGTTAACTTAATTTTTTTCATTAGAAATATTTGTTAATATATTATAATATGGTTTAAGAGACCAATACTTACAATTCAGTCATCTAATGATTTATTTAATCAATTATAAAAAATTTTTAAATTAGTTCTTTCAATTATAATAGGTATAAATCTATGGTTAGCACCACAGATTTCTGAACATTGTCCAAAAAATATTCCAATTCGAGTAGAAATATATATAATTTGGTTAATTCGACCAGGTACAGCATCTAATTTTAATCCTAAGGATGGAATGGCTCAAGAATGAATGACATCATTTGATGTGATTAATAAACGAATTGGTATTAAGATTGGTAAAATTAATCGATTATCAACATCTAATAGTCGGAAATTAAATTTTTCATTTCAGGTAATTATATAGGAGTCGAATTTTAGATTAAATTCTGAATATTCATATCTTCAATATCATTGATTCCCGATAATTTTAATTGTTAAGTAAACTGGATTTCATAATTCGTCTATTGAATATAAAATTTTTAATGAAGGGATAGCTAAAAATATTAAAATAAATATAGGGATTAAAGTTCAAATAATTTCAATTAAGTGACCATTTAATAAAAATCGGTTAATATATTTATTTAAAAATATTTGGGTTATTATATATATAGTTAAAGAAATAATTAAAATAATTATAATTATAGCGGTGTCATAAAATATTAGGAGGAAATCAAAAATAGGTGAAGAAGAATCTTGAATTGTTAATATTATTCAATTAAACAATTTTAATAAAAGAAATTCTTTATAAATGAAATTTAACTTCATTGCACTAATCTGCCATATTAAAATTTAGTAATTAATGGAATTTCATTAAATCTATGATTTAATGGAGGGGTTATTTGTAATCATTCAATAGAATTATTTAAATAAAATTTGAATAATATTTTTCGTTGTCTAATTAATGCTTCTAAAATGATAAATATTAAAAAGATTATTCTATTGATTGAAATTATTGATCCTATTGAAGAAATTATGTTTCAAATTAAATAAGCGTCAGGGTAATCTGAATATCGACGAGGTATACCTCCTAGTCCTAAGAAATGTTGAGGGAAGAATGTTAAATTTACCCCTATAAATATTATTATAAATTGGGATTTTAATCATATTTTATTTAAAGTTAATCCTGTAAATAAGGGAAATCAATGGATAAATCTTCCGATAATAGCAAATACTGCTCCTATAGATAAGACATAATGAAAATGAGCTACTACATAATAAGTGTCATGTAGAATAATATCAATAGAAGAATTTGATAAAATAATTCCTGTTAATCCCCCAATTGTGAATAAAAAAATAAATCCAATTGATCATAATAATGTGGGGGAGTAAATTAATTTAACACCATGTAAAGTTGCAATTCATCTAAAAATTTTAATTCCTGTAGGGATTGCAATAATTATAGTTGCAGAGGTAAAATAAGCTCGGGTATCAACATCTATTCCTACAGTAAATATGTGATGAGCTCACACTACAAATCCTAAAAATCCAATTCCAGATATTGCATAAATTATTCCTAGTGTTCCAAATGTTTCTTTTTTACCTGATTCATTTATAATTATATGAGAAATTAATCCAAATCCTGGTAGAATTAAGATATAAACTTCAGGGTGTCCAAAAAATCAAAATAAATGTTGATATAAAATAGGGTCACCTCCTCCAGAAGGATCAAAAAATGTAGTGTTAAAATTTCGGTCTGTTAAAAGTATAGTGATAGCTCCTGCTAGTACAGGGAGAGATAAAAGAAGGAGGATTGTTGTAAGTAGAATAGATCAGATAAATAATGATAATTGATCTATTTTTAAATAATTATTTTTTATATTTATAATAGTTACAATAAAATTAATTGACCCTATGATTGATGAAATTCCGGCAATATGAAGGGAAAAAATTGCTATATCAACAGAAGATCCATTATGACTAATATTTAAAGATAAAGGGGGGTAAACAGTTCATCCTGTTCCTACTCCATTATTTAAAATATTTCTTAAAATTAGTATAATTAATGAAGGGGGAATTAATCAAAATCTTATATTATTTATACGAGGAAAGGCTATATCAGGGGCTCCAATTATTAAAGGGATTAATCAATTACCAAATCCCCCAATTATAAATGGCATAACTATAAAAAAAATTATAATAAAAGCGTGAGCTGTAACAATAGAGTTATAAATTTGATCATTCCCAATTAGGGATCCAGGAGTTCCTAATTCAATACGGATAATAAATCTTAAGGAGGAGCCTAACATTCCAGACCAAATTCTTATTAAAAAATAGAGAATTCCAATGTCTTTATGATTAGTTGAATAAAATCATTTTTTTATTAAGATTTATATAATTATATATATATATTTAACTTTGAAGGTTAAGAGTTTAATTAACTTAAATTCTTAGTATTAGAATTTTAATTCATATATAAATTTACAATTTATTACTTTTTCAGCCATAATACTTTATGTTATAAATATAAAAGTTAGTCATAAAAAAATTGAAAAAAAAGTATATATGGGTAAGTGTAAATCTATTTTTTTTATTTTTAAAGTTTTAGATTTTATAAATAAATTTGAGTATATTATTCGGAAATATGGATATATTATTAAGAATCTTAAAATTAAAATTAAAACAGAAATAAATATATATTGAGTATTTTTTAAAAGTGAACTAATCAAAATTCACTTTATTGAAAAAAAAGAGAATATTGGTAAATTTGCATATATTAAAATAAAAATTAAATATGTAACCCTATAATTAAAATTTTTTGAGATGTAAAATTTATGGGTAATTTTTATCCTTAAAAATTTTATTAAATTAAAAGTAGTGATGGTATAAATAATAAAGTATATTAATCATAATTTTGAATTAATTATCAGTATTAATAATATTAATCTGGAATGAAAAATTGAGGAGTATCCTATAATTTTTTTAAAATTATTTTGTTTAAAATTTATGAAAGTAGAAAATATTAAATTAAAAAATAAGATTATAACTAATAAATAGTTTAAATTTATATAGATGTTAAATAAAATTATTGGAGGGATTTTGGTTAAAGTATTTAAGTAAAAAATTTCATTAAATGATATAGATTTAATTAAATTTGGGATTCATCAACTTATTGGATAGATTCCAATTTTTAATATAAATCTAATGGTAAGGATTCAATTAAATAATTCTCTTAAATTATTATTTATTATAAAAATTAAAATAATTGATCTTGAAAATACTTGAATAATAAAATAAATTATAGATTTTTTATTATTAATTATTAATAGGAAAAAATATATTATTATACTTATTTCTATAAATAATCAAATTATAATTAAGTTATTAAAAAATAAAGGTATTATTCTTATAAATAAAATGTTAAATTCAATTAATTTTTTAAATAAGAAGATAAATATATTTTAATTTTATTATTTGAAAATAAATATTTAATTAATTTATATATTTTAATGTTAAAGCATGTAAAATTTTGATTTTTAAAGGAATAGATATATCTATTAAATATAAATTTTATAATTTATATAAAATATTAAATTGCAAATTTAAATAAACTTTTTAAGTTAAAATTTTAATTTAATATTTTAATTTAAAAAATAGTAGTTAAATGTCTTTTAAATAAATAAATTTAATTATTTATTAAATAATTAAATTTGTCTTTTAAGGACATTTAATTACTATTTATTTTGAGATATATATATAATAAATAGTAATTAAATATATTTAAAATAGATAAATTAAAAATTTTTAATTAAAAATTCTTTTCAATGTAACTGAAAAATTTTATATAAACTAAATTTTTAACCTAAAAACACTTTCCAGTACTTTTACTTTGTTACGACTTATCTCATGGTAGAGAGTGACGGGCAATTTGTACATAATTCAAAATTTTATTCAAATAAAATAATTTTTTTATTTTACTAATAAATATTAAAATAAATTAATATTAAAATTTTTTTATTAATAAATTATAATACATAATTTTCTTAAATATCCTACATTTTGATTTGAATTGATTTAAATAATTAAATTTTAAATATTTATTAAAAAATATTTTAAAAACAACAATACATAAAGGTTATTTAAGTTGATTTTATCGTGGATTATCATTTATATTACATATTCCTTTATTAAAATTGAATTACCGCCAAATCTTTTAATTTTAATGATTTTACATTTAATAACTAATAAATTAATTTGATTTTTATAGTAGGGTATCTAATCTTAGTTTTATTTAAAATTTTATAATTATTTTATTTAAATAGATTAATTTAAATTTATTTTTCACAAAAAAATTTAAATTGGGGGTATATAAATATAAAAAATAATTATTTTTAATAAGATTTTAATTTTATTAGATAGTGTAACCGCTAATGCTGGCACTAAATTTTTCTAATATTAAATTCAATTTCTATTATTAACGTTTATAAATTAAATAATT
>CAKOGF010000132.1:0-17526 GCA_933228935.1 Pemphredon lugubris
GGCTACAATGAGGAAAGAGGAGGTTAATGCCTTCTGTCAGAAATCCACAAACCGTGAGATCAATCATCTTCCAATAAAAATCCTAAGTATTCTAACATTAGGAAGTGACAGGAGAACCTGTGGCTTTGGCGTTTCCCTTTGGCCCGGGTTATTTTGTTCATAATATGTAGGAAGTCTGACTGGGCCCAAAGCCTGGAGGTAATGAAACAATTCTCCCTACATCTGGATACGGTTCCATAATACTGCTATATTGTTCATATAGGATGCTATACTGTATGGATACAGTATTGCCTTTTGTTCTTCTAATAGAGTTATGTTAATGGAGGGATTCAAGGAAAGGACTATGCTTATATCATAAGTCCTACAAGACAACAAATAAGAGATACTAATCTTTATTCATAAAACAACTGGTCCAGTAGCCCACAATATTCTGAGTTAGCCTACAACCATGTAGCATTAGGGCAGAGCGGCAGAAGGTCCAGTCTAAGAGGTTGTGGTTTTTGAGGGAAGCAGTATTGTATTCAGGCCTTTCACAGAAGCTGTGTCTAATACAGGGCTGTTCTATTACTGAGCAACTCCTTGGAGAAGAATCAGCCATCTGCCTGGGCCACTACCCAGGGCTAGCTAGTCAGTGGATGACTACTAGTAATGGAGGTGATTGTTTAAATCTAATCAGAGCTGTCTTAGACAAATAGACTACTGGTCTATTTATACTGGTTGGTTGGCCTTGCAGCCCAATCCTTTGTGGATTCTTCTAGAGACTATTCCCTTGGTGGCGCCCCTGATGGCCCATAGTTTCTAGGATAAACTGACATTAGGAATAGTCATGATGTAAGTTGCATAAACAAGAGCTCTATTTAGCTGCAAGATATTTACTGACAAATAGTAACTAAGCTATCCAGTGCATGGGAATATGGGATTGTCTTATGCCAGGAATGATTTGATTCTATGATCCTTCTAATTTAGCAGCCTGTACGCCCATGTTTTTATGTTGAAACTTGGCTTGGTTCAGCTGGGCTGCACGCCCACAATTATTGTTTGAATTCATTAATTAGTTAAATTACCAATTTCCTGACACCTTCTATGATGCGCTGATGTGTCATCCCTATATCACCACCAACCAGGATACCTTTGCTCTCATATTGAGTACTTTGAAACTCAGTGGATTAGAGTCTTCCAAGGAGTGCGCCAGATCAGAAAGGGAGGTGATAAAATCAACTAGAACTGCTTCAGAAAAGTCAAGGACGGCCTGATCAAGACCCTTTCTTCCCTTGATGGGTGGTATAGCCAGTTTTCTACCAGGGTGCAGTTCAAGAAGCCCAAGTTCAACAAGATCATGGCCCACTTGAAGACCCAGCAGTTCATCTCTACCTTCCAATTCAAGACTGGGATGAGAACAAAGGATGACCCTCCCAAGCAGACCAAGGCTGTGGTTAAGTACCAAGCCATCAGCAAGGAAGTGCTCAAGCACTATGCTAAGGATAGAAAACTTGAGCACCTCCAGTCAATCTCTGTTGCTTTATCCTAGAATGTTTAATTACTTTTGCTAATAAAATACTTATTTTTCTATTGTTTTTTTTGCTTATTCTTAATAAAACATATATATAATAATGACTAGCATAGTTTAGATATAATATATAGCTTAAATTTTCAATCAATAAGATCAAAGAAGCTTTTTTGGCTTTGGTGCTTTATATTGCAATGTTGCCTCAAATTAACCTCTTTTTTATTGCAGAATTAAAATCATGAGGGTCTTTTTAGTCTATTTGTTGTTTTTTATTTTTTATTATATTTTTTATGTTTTTTATTATTTCTTTTTTATCATTTTTTCTATTAGAAATGCTGTTTTCAAGATGCTTCTTTACTATAATTTCAAGATGCCGTAAATTCAAGATAGCTTAATTCAATATGCCATATTTGAAATGCCGTTGCAATATGCCTTTTTATTATAAGTTCAAGATGGTGTAAATTTGAGATGCCGTTATTCAATATAGCGTAATTCAAGATGCCATTTTCAATATGCTGTTGCCTACCCTCTGCAACAGAAACAGCAGGGGCTTTCAGAGGAAGGGCCTGGTTAGAGAAAACTATATAAATAGTAGAAATGTTCAGTCAAGTACAAAGCTTTGATATAAATAAAAGAATAAAATGAGTAAAGGGGATATTTTATTATGAATTATAAGGGATTTATATAGGTATTTAGAAATATGTACTTGGATTAAAGAATAGGATCTAATTAACAGCAATAAACCGATAGTCTCGTAATAGAGTTTATATTAATTCCAGGTATTTAAAGTAAGGTCAAGAGAATTAGTAACACATGTAGCATTTGCAAGCATAAGAAAATCTTGAAGTTCCAAGAGGTTTGATTATCAGATGATAGGGCTCTATAATCAATCTAGAGAATATGTTACCTGGAACAAATAAGTTCTGAACTTTGGGTAGTACACATTAGATATTATACTTTATACAGTACATTTTAGGTAGTATACCATAGACAGTATACTTTATGTTGGAGAAAAACAAATCCTTAAAAAGTTGGATAAGAACTTGCTCCATGACTCAACTTGACGCATTGCCAAATAAGTACAACCTCCAATATTTCACTTATCATCATGTCTCATTGATTACCACATTTTTTAATCCACCTATGCTGTCCTAATAGAATCAGTCATGAGTACTGAATTCCAACTGCATAAATCCCCTTTTCACCTGCCACCCCCTGGTGTCCTATCAAACAGGTATAAAATCCTTTTTTTTCTTCTCAATATAGACATCATAAATTCATTTTTTTATGTAAATGCAGCTTTTAGAAAATTTACAAAACTTATATAGTACACATCAGATATTTTGCTTTTAATAAGTACCATAATGATAAAGAAACCAACAGAATCATGCAAATCTTTCATAATTGTCATAGTGATAATTTAAGAGAGCATTCAATATTTTCTGTAATCACACTAGTCTTAGTATTCCATCCTTCTTTGCTACAAAGAAGAGGGTAGCACCAAAAAGTGATTTTGAGGGGCTCAAAAGAATTTTGTACCGCTTCTTTTCAGTTAAGCTCTAAGTGAAGTATTTCATTTAGTATTAGTTAATAGATAGGTATATTTATTGTAATCATGCCTTTTATTTGTATGTATTTTTGGATGAAATTAGAAGGTGGTAAAACAAGAAATATTTTCTTAAATATTTCTGGATAAACGCTGACTACATTGTGGTCTATTTTCTCCTCTTGCATCTCTGTTGCCCTGAAGTGAGTTATCTCATATGTGCAGGTATTCCATTGAATCTTAAGTTTGTTTTCTTGTATTTTCTGTGTATTTTTGATTAAAAACAACTCATTTTCACGCAGAAGTTGGTCTACTGCGTCATGATAAAATTGATGGTTGATGCCCTTTTATTTGATGATTAATGTCAGGATCTTCCTTTTTATTATGCTGCAAATTTAGCATCTCTTTCATTCTTTTAATTATTGTCAAATGCTTAGTTGCATGAATTTATTCATATTACCTTTTTTCTGGCTCTTCTGTGTTTTAAAGTGTTTGCTTGCATTTTTTAGTTTGGCCTGGATTTTCTGGAGCACTTCCAATGTTTCAGCATTATTTTTCTCTTGTTTTTGCTTCCACAGTTTTCTTTCTAACCCTCTCACACAACTTCTCTGATTTTTTATTCTCTTTCTTTTGTATTATCAAACTACACATTACTATCTTTAGTTAGTAGAATTTACCTTTAAAAGAACTTGGTATGTCAGTAGTGAATTTTTAAGGCAAGCATCACAGCCCATATTGGTGTCCAACTGGACTCCCAAAGAAGAGGCAGGTTGGGCCTGAAAAGCCATGTACAAAATGGGGGGCAATTCTGATAGAATAGTTGACTACAGTGGCCCAAGGATGCCAACTTTCAGTATGAGGCACAACCTGATTTGATAGCCCCAATACTGTGATGTAAACAAACCCCAGTTTGCTGAAATATTGGGCAGAAAGAGCCTCTGACAAGGGAGATTGGATGGTATCTCCTTCATGATAGATAAAGTTGGGCCTCTAGGTTGGCCAGGGGAAGATCCTGATAGTGAGGGTGATAGAACTCTCTGCCAGGTACTCTAGTATGTGTGGCCAAGAGGGCAGGAGAAAATTAGTTAAGTGGAAAAGTCTTGAGTGTAGTGTTGTTGTTCACATAGATATACTAATAAAATAAATATGTTGGTGCAAAAATAATAAATTCCTGCAATCAAATAATAATTCTTTGGCATAAAACGTTTATTTAGACAATGTCAACAATGAAGAAGATTCCCCTTCCTCATTATTTGTACTTACTGGTGAAATTTCAGTCTCTAGTGACACCAGTGTCCTAGTGACATTGTCTTCAATGGCATTAACGTTGCGTTTGAAAAACTGTGTGTTGGCACATGAGGGCAGTGTATTGAATGATTATAAGCTTTGCTATGTTTTTCTGTTGTATTCTAGAGTTCTGCAGTTATTAAAATAAACTTCGATGAATTGATCACCCAACTAATTGGTTGATCAATTGTTAGTACAATCTATCTTTTCCTGGTAGGTTTAGGATTTAATTTCACTTATGGCATTGATCTTAGAGTCTTGCGGCATGTGGGCCTTCCAAAGCCCCAGCCATTTGTGGTTTTAAAGGGGGTTTTCTCTTCTGGATTAGTATTGAGCAAATGCTTCCATACTCTTTATGGTAATGTAGCAATTTATGCAGCCTGGCTTTCATGGGCATCCCGGGACCTGAAAGCAAGAAAGAAAAACTGCATGACTTATTTAGTTCTCCTGACCTCTATTTAACCCTTTTAAGGTTAAACAACTGCCACCTCATTTATCACCTCAAATTTGCCAGCAATCAATAAATACCTTCTAGTTCTAATCTCAAAACTAAGTTGAGACTGTCTGATTAGCACTACAATTATTTAGTTGCTTTTGGTCCAGTTTTTTTCTACTTCTGAATATCTTAGGGTTTTTCTTCTGCCTGCTATTTTTAAATTATTCCCCTTAGCCATTATTCCTTGACTTCTTTCCATTTACCACTCAGATTAAATTTGATTATCTTCGTCATCAGTTAAATAGTTTATTCAATAGTACTCAGTCCTTAATTGCTGATAGTTTTAATTCTCCCATCAACAAAGAACTTTACCCTGCCCTTAGGTTAGTTTTATATACGCATATTCTGTAATCAAGGCAGCTTCTTATGTTAATATTCTAGGATTGATCAGCAGGCTCAGTCCCCATTTCACTTCCAAAAAATTATTAGGGGCTCTAATTCAGTTACTCTTACAGACATTGCTTACTCTCTTATATCTAACCAACATTAATATATATGGCCTCAAGGCTTCAATATACAATCATTTGCCTGTTGATCTGTGACCCTGTAGCTAATATGAAAAGTCCCAATCTCCATGTGGATTGTGTTGTCATAGCCAGTCAGTTTCTAACACAATGTCTTATTTAGGTACACCAATTAGTGGACGTGTACTTTATACTTAAATTTTCATGGCTAAAAGTAAAAACAGCAGCTTCCTAGTTAACCTTGTTTTGATACTTGTCTGATATAACCATGGATTTACCCCACAAAGGATTCGTGGCCAGTTTGAACCTGTCCACAAATTCTTGGTCTACTGGCATCATGTCTGCCCTGGAGTCCAAGAGGGCAGAACCAGCATAAATTTGAAGGTGAAAATGATAAGACATCAGTTTATCAGGCTGGTTGGTAACCATAACAAGGATGGGATCATTCTGGGGCACTTGGAACATTGTACACTTTTCTATACCTTTGAGGCAGTATTTCCTTTGTTGCAAGTCAGTTGGAGGTGGGAGGATTGGCTTTCTTAGTTCCCTCTCCAGTTTTTACCTTTTCCTGGCTTTATTCTTTGGGGGCCTGGTTTATTCTAAAGTGTGTAAAATTTTCCTGGGTAATAAAGGTGGGAGTCTGAGGTTTGCTTTGACCTTGATGGCCTATTTTTGTGCAAGGCTGTTAGAGGTCAGCTGCAATTTTTTCCTGTCCTCCCTTTGTAGTGGGCTGTTTTTCTGTGTGGCCTTGTGCTCTGTGCAAGGCATAGAAGGTTAATTCTGCTCTTTAATTCTTGTGTTATAAGCTATGAAGGTCAGTGCAATCCTTGATGTTCATTTGGTGCATCACATGAGGTTTTAGAATGTCTAGTAGTTTAAGAGCATTAAGGAATTGATTAAGACCATATCAGGTGGAGCCCAATCATGCAGCTCCTTGTATATCCATGTTAGTTCTTTGAAATTTTCTTTCTGGGTGAGCTTTTTGAATTCTCTGGTAATCATTAAGGCATTGTCTTTTAATAAAAACCAAACCAAACAAGGAGGTTGGCCTTATAAGCTATCCCGAGTTTTTTATGGTATTTTCTTTATGCCTTTGGTTGCACCATGTACCAGCATTGTGAGTCAGTTGCATAGATATTTTAGAGATTTAAAAACACTCTAGGCATTACACGTGCTTAAAATTGCTCTGTGTTTATTGCATACAGGAATATTTATTATCATTGGTTGCACCATTAAAGCATTCAACCATGTCACTTCAGAGGTGCTGGATAATCTTATATGATTTTTACTTATAGTTAGTCTCCTATGTGCAGTATGCTACTGGTATAGGCATCTGAAAGAACCCTTGGACATATATCATGTTGAGATCTGCTAAGAGAATTACCGTTAATTGGATGATAATGTGCCCTTCAGGGATGGCAGTGCTCATGAGTAGGGTATCTAAACCATGAGGTACAAGCCATGATGTTCTTTTATACTTGTCTTTCACAATGTTTGTGGTGTGTTTTAGAAATATGGCCAGCAAGAGGAATATGATAAAAAACTTGCTCGTGCTACCATTGTTTTAACTGTGCTGTTTTAGTAGAGTTGCAAAGTAGGTAAAAAGAATACTTAACTAGATAATGACTTTATAGAAACATAATAAATTATAGGGTTGTTGCTGTGACACTCAGGGCAAAAAAAGCCCACCTATATGTGATGTTATTCCTCCAAAATAAATACCACTCTATTTTTGGACTAATGGAAAAAGTGCCCTTTTGGGTGGATCAACTCAGTATAACTTGGCTTTGAGTCTTTGATGGATCAAGCTATACTGGAGGTTTTTCTTATTTCTTAGAAAAAAGCTGGTGGTTCACCTAGCAGTTTCAATTGTATGGTTTATATGGCCTCATTGAGGGTTTTGAAGTTATTTTAGGGACCCCTAAGTGCATTTCTTATATTTATTTTTGGGTTGTTGGTTACAATCAATAAAAAAAGTTACAACATTCAGAAGACTAAATTTAAACAAAATTCTCACTTTCTATAGCTTTAACATGATCATTGTTGCCAGATCAAGCTTAGGGATACAAGACTTTATGAATAGGTCTGGTAGTTATTTTTGAAGGAAATGAAGTCTTCAGAGAAGGGTTTCCAACTATCTTCTATGAAGCTGAATGGGCAGGCTTTGCTCCATCTATTAAAAGAAGAATAAATACCCACCAGGTATGGGACCAGTTGAGAAAGTGTAAGGTCTGAGATTACGCGGAAGATGATTATATACTAAAGCTTTGAAACCCAGGATATTGATATTGGTCAAATAGAGGAAGATGGATAAGGTTTGCAATAGTAATTGAATGAAAGCTCCAAATAATTTTTAAGATGTAAAATATAGACTAAGTCAATTGATTAAACCTAAGAAAAGAAAATAAAGTCCAGTCTTTAGCATAGAGGACTGGGTAAGAAACTCTATTTCAAGATCTGGGTATTGTTCACTAGTAACAGGTGAATTAAAACTATATAATACTATGGTTTGCACCACACTAATAAACTGACGGAAGGGTTTAAAAAGGTGTTCAGAGGGAAACATATTATTAGAGAAAAGAAAAACCACTTAGTGTCAAAGAGATAGAAGAAGGAAAAGAACTAGAAGAAAAGAAAGAGAAAGAACTAAATCACAGACCAACAAATACCTTTTCTGTAGAGGTACAAGTCAAACAATATCAACTTAAGTTGAGATGAAGAAGACCCAAGCTTTTTATTTCCTTAAAGTGTGGTTCAAAAAAACACAAGGTTGGTTCTAACCAATACAGGTTAAGAGGGAGAAGCAAGGGTGAAAAATAATTATTTTGCCTTGAAGAGTAAAAACAGAGATAAAGGGTAGGGAATGAGGATACAGGGGTTTGCCAATAATGCTTATTAAAGCTAAATAAATGGTCAGGAGAAGAAAAGAGGAACAACAATGGCTTTATTGACATAAAA
The DNA here is from genome assembly GCA_933228935.1 of Pemphredon lugubris. Taxonomy (NCBI): domain Eukaryota; kingdom Metazoa; phylum Arthropoda; class Insecta; order Hymenoptera; family Crabronidae; genus Pemphredon; species Pemphredon lugubris. The sequence goes on from CAKOGF010000132.1 coordinate 8,259, forward strand.
AGTAGGAGTGAGCCCAAGGCGTGGAAAATGTGTCCAAAAGCAGAGATGTGGGTCAGAGCATGATTTTCCGCTTAACATCACTTTTAAGTTTGAATTTGAAAGTGAATCAATTGAGCCTTTGTTTATCAAAACAGCAGGAAGCCACATAGCAAAGAGGAAATGGTGGTACGTGAAGAGGCAAAACAGAGCAGAGGTGAGAGCCTCAGAATAGCTGGGTGGGTTGCCAGCCCTGGTAGCAAGGAGCCCATTCCTGAAAACTGGGAGGCCCAGTGGGATGGGGCAGGCAGGAATAGTGAGGAAGGACCCACTGCCAGAAATTCAGTGAAACCTGGGGGTAAAGGGGCCTCAGCATCTGCTCTAGGGGCTAGAGGTGCCTCAGAATCAGATCTAGGGGCCCAGGAAAAAGGATCACTGCCCAATGATTGGACAGACAATCAAATGGACAACCCCCAGTGGTTGGATGAGGTCACAATTGATGACCTGACTGAACTTAAGGGGAGTCTAGACCCCATGCAAGTGAAAGAGATAATGATGAGACAGAAGCTATTCCAGAAGCTTCTGGAATCATTTGGAAAATCAGAAGAAGATGCCCAAGCCTGGGAAGATGAGGGCATAGGGCTTAAACATATCCCAAGCTGGTGTACATTAGGATTCACTCTGGAGCAAGTCAAGGTGTGGCATAAGCACAAGTTCTCTGCAGCTGCTGCAGGAAAATGGCACCGCACTGGAGCAGACGTCAAGGCTACATCTATGTTCCGCAAGCATATGGTAAATAATGTTGTGGCTACAGCATGGCTCCACACAGGCATGACTATTTATGACATTGCATATATTGTACGTTGCCATATTTCTTTTGAGAAGGCAGAACCCTGGTTAGCCAGTAAGTATCCAGCGGATGAGATTGTTGAGTTCATTAGATCTGGCTTACCTGGAGAGCATGCACAAGCCATTATGACAACTGGTCTATCTCCTGCAGAGGCTAAGGACTATTTTGAAACCTTTCCCAACAGTACCGCCTGGGAATGGGCTAAGGCAGATGTCACCCTGGCCAATGCACATGAATGGGCAAAGTATGGTTGGCAACCCCATATGTGTGTTAGCTGGATTTGGTCTAGCTTCTCACCAGTAGAGGCTCAGGCATGGGCAGCTAAAGAACTGGACTGTGTACAAGCATCTCACCTGGTGAATGCAGGGTGGACACCCAAACAGTACATGGAATGGGGATCATTTTCTACTATCCCTTCTGCTTGTGCAGGTAAATGGAAGGACTCTGGATACCCAGCTGAGGTCATGAGATACTGGGAGAGTCTTCAAATCTCAGTGGAAGAGGCTCTCAAATAGGCAGACCTTGGAGTAGATGCAAATCTTCACAGTCAGACAGCCTCTCTCAATATGGGAAAGTTTACCCCTGAGAGCTGGAAGTCATGGCGGGAGGCAGGATTCAGCTTTTTTAAGGCAGCAAGTTGGTTTGTCCAAGCCTTTAACGTGGAAGCCGCAGTAGAATAGTCTGAGTTGGGCTTTTCTGCAGAGGAAGCAACACTTCTTCAAGAGGACCAAGTAAACCCTCATGTTGCTGACAAGTAGAAAGAGGAGGGTTTTTTGGTAAAGGACATCAAGGAGTGGCTGCAGGCATCTGGATCTCCTGGCATTTCATTTGAATTCTTCTCTATGGGTATTTCTTCAGCAGAAGCAGCAGAATGAATTGAGAATAAAGTAGATGCCAAGGCGGCCCATAATTTCTAACAGGAGCATTGGACCCCTATTGATCTTCAGAACTGGTGCACAGCTAAGGGCGTGGGTTTCCCTCAGATTGCACCATTTGTTTGTGAGCACTTTGGTCCAGATGAGGCGTGTGAATAAATAGCCCATAACATGGACGTCTTGGAAGCAAAGGCATGGAAAAAAAATTGGGGTAACCACTAAGGAAGCTGCTGGATATCATCATAAGAATATTGACCCTAAAAACCTTGCACGTTGGATGAAGTCAGGCTTTTCCATTGAGGAAGCTTCTATGTGGATTCATAAGAATGTTTCTTTGGAGCATGCAAGCCCTCCCAGAAAAAAGAAAGATGCTCAACAGCAGGGATTCACTTACAGTGCATCTTGTGGTACCAAAGAGGCATGGAAAGAAGACATTCCCTTTGAAGAGTATGTTTGGGGAAAGCTTAATGGCCCATCAATGGAAAGAATGGCTCCTAAATCAGTAATCAATAATGTGCTCTGTCTGTCCTTGAATGAACTGCCAAGAAAGAAGCACAATGAGTACATGAGAGCCATTAAGTGTTTCTTTGAAACTGAATTTAAGGATATTCAGATTTGGTTTCACTATACAATCAAGCAAAACTATATGGATGTGGGATTTCCTGATGAAGTTTCAAGGGACAAGGCAGAAAAACTTGGCATCAAGTTTAAGAACCATCTCATCAGATTGGAAAAGACCACGTTTATTAACAAAAGAACCAAATGGATTTCCTTCACTAATGTTCCAACTGAAAGTGATAACATAGCCTGGATACAAGACGCCATCAAGACTGGGTTGTGTTATTATGGAAATGTAGTGGCCTGGCACACTGAATGCGCAGAGATCCTTCCATCAAACTTTGTTCCCACAACCATTCATGCCCTTCTTGACCCATCCCCAACCCTTCAAGGACGGAAGATTGCAATTCCTAGGTTCATTTGGATCCCTGGAAATAAGAAGGTGGTTGCAGTGGAAGTTGAGGGGGAGAAACAGGTATGCTGATTTTTTATGGACTGGGGCATACAATGAGTCATTGTCACCACAGAAGAAATGCATACTTCAGAGACATCATATATGAACCAGAAGATGGCATCACCCGTATTAGGAACCACACTTTTCTCAAACCATATCCAGTAGCCTGGATCCCTCCTAGTTTCTCTCATCTTCATGAGTTGATTGCTACCAGAGCAATGCTGGAACAACGTCACACTCAGGCACGTAAGGTGATGGAACAAACGCTAGACAATTAAACCACAGAACCTTTCTCAGATCCTACTGAGCCCACTCCTGATACTAAAAGCCCTCAAGATGGCCCAGCTTGCAAGTCCCATGATAAATGGAATAAAGATGAAGAGGCCAAATGAAACCAGAAACCCAAGAAGACTAAGAGTACTACTAAATCTAACCTCTCAAGCAAACCCAGTAAGAATAAGAAAACATCCAAGCCTGTGCCCATGGATGTGGATGACATGGAACAAGATTTACCCCCAAAGAGATGGCAGATGCCCAGGAAACATCCAAGATGGCACCAGGGCCCTTTCTCTCTAAGAGTAAATGGAATCCAGAGTCACAAAGCACACCCCATGTCCCACCTCCAGTGTCTAATCCTTCAACTCATCAATCCCAACAAGATGATACAGCACCTCATACCCGTGGGCCGGACAAACAGTTATGAGGCTTGCTACCATCAATGTGAGAGGGATTGCCACATTGAGACTAAGGAGGGAAAATTAAACTACATCAAAACTAATAACAATATTGACCTAATTATACTCACGGAAATACAAGCACACACAATTACCCAGAAGAAAGTCTTCATGACTGATCCTGCCTTACACACATGGTCAAAGGAGTGCAGCCTGAAGGGACTATGGACAGACCATGTAGCAATAGTAGCCCTGAGAGATAATGTAGCCATAACTTTTATGGCTATGCATCTTGAGGGCAGAATTCTGATTGCAAGTGTGAAAGATACCAGAAACAACAGAGAATTGACAATTGTTGCAGCTTACCTGGAAACAGGAAGTAAGGGCAATCAAAAAGGATGGCATGTGTTAATATTGCTTGGGCTGTCAGCTAAGACAGTATACCTGGGAGATTTTAATACATATACAAACAACAGAAGAGACACCTATCCGTGCAGAATGAGACGTCACCAATCAACAGGATTGATGGAGAGGTTTCTAGAGAATAACAGAGTGGTGGAGACAATTGAGAGTGAGGACCTAGACCTGACCCAGCTTACACAATGGGGGTATGTCAAAGGATTCCCAGTTTCTGGAGCAAGATCGGACCACATCTTGGTGACAGGCAACATCACAGAAGAGTTCACTGGATCACAAGTTCAGGTTGCACACATCTCAGATCATCACATTGTTTACATTGACTGGGATTCAGGTATCACCAGTAGAGTGAAGCACAGATGGGTAATTTTCCCGTCAACATTCCGGAATTCTAAATGGAAAGGCAAAGTGGAGACTGAAGTTGGGCAGACAACAGCTTCATCCCTGGTAGGTTCATTACTGTCACCTTGCTCCACGTGGATTTCCATTAAGAATGTTGTCAGGATTGACAATTTGCCAGCTTCCCCAATGCCTAATAAGATAGATGGGCAAACGCCAGCCCACCCGATTTGTGACAACTTAGACAAAGAGACGCCAACCCACCAGATCCACGACGGAACAGATGGACAGACGCCCGCCCGCCCAACCTTTGACAGAATGGAGGAACAGACGCCCAACCGTCCGACCTATGACAGAAGGGACCAACCAACGCCAGACCACCCGTGCCAAATGAAGCCCTGTCAAATAGTGCCCCCCTCAGTGTCTGAATTGGATCCAATGAAGCTACCAAAAGAGGATGGCCAGATGCCTGCCGCCAACCTGATAGTTTTGAAGGCTTTGCCCACAGCCAATCAGAAACCAGACCTTGGGACCCCCATGGACCAGAAGACCGCCCCCAAGAATACTACTCCAGAACAGAAGGGAGCGACCCTTTGCCCCCATGGAACAGCCAATGAGAACCATTTTGAAGTCTGTGCCCCCAACAGAATTCTGCCGCTCACCCGTCCTATGAACCCACAACGCTGGGAAAAAATCCCTCTGGCTGATGAGAATCCTGGCAGTAGGGTCCTATATGAACCCATGGACCCTACTCCAGGCATCATTGCCATTCTTTAATAAAGGTTATGAGACATTGGGTCTCTCAAATACTGCCATATTTTGTCCTTGTAATTTTCCAGTTTAACCACCACTCTAGCCCGTCCGCCAGTGCTGCGTCTGCAAACCTGGGAAGCACTGCACGCCTCCCGCAAAACAACTTGCACCTAGACATGGAGCCGCCCGGCACCCCCAAACCCACGCCTATGCCCGCTCCCGACCTCCCTCCCAACCCTACCAGCAAGATATTTGGTATTGCGTACATCACCCTTACGGGGTGGTGGACGCAATAGTGCCGCCCACTGGCCCATGGTCTTGGGTAGGGAAGTCTCTCTCGTACCTCCTTAAGTTAGCGCCAATTGTATGGTGGGCGTTGCCCGCCGGTCCAGCGTCCCGACCCCTCTCAGGAGAAGGGGAACCGACCACTCACAGTTGGATTCCTGACAAATGTGATCAAACAGAAAACTACCACGTTTCAAAGAAGACAAAAAGACTATGAGATGAAGAGGCTTCATGTGCTTGAAAAGGAGTATAAAGAAGAGGCCAAGTCTGACATCCTAAAGTTTAACACCCTTCACAGACAGATCAAGAAGCTGCAGAGTACCATTGAAAAGAGACGCAGAACAAATGTCACATACAGATTCCAGTGTAAATTTGGATCCACTACAAAGGATGGACTGTGTAGTCTGGCTCAGCGGCAGAGGGGCTCTCCCTTTACTGAGGTGGATGTGGGAAATGGACAGAAGTCTAAAGATAAAGAAGTAATCAAAGAGAAGATCCAGGAGTACTACAGGACACTATACTCACACTCAGCAGTGGATATGATGGCTACAACAAGATTAAAAATTGCAGCAGGATCAGAGCTCAAGCAGTGCAATCATGTGGAGGGGGCAAATTTGGTGAAACCAATTACTCTAGAGGAAACTCTAGCTGCAATAAAGGAATCACCCAATGGGAAAGCACCAGGCCCATACTGCATTCCAGCAGATGTGTATAAACCTATTTGGCATTTGGTAGCACCTCATCTTACTTGGCTCTTTAACTATGTGGGTCATTATTTTGATTATTAGGCCATTTTCTAATACTTATGCTAGCAAATTTGTAGCACTTTTCAGTTTGACTTGTAAAAAAAGCTCATTACAAGTTATAAATTTCAAACAGTAATAACTTGACAAAAAATGAGTCTTTTTAAATGCTGTAAACTATCAAAATAAAGCTAAGGCTCTTATCTTTCTATTAAGCAAATAATATTAGCACATATAATATAATAAATATTAAAGCAATTTTACTTTAAGAAGTATAGATCAGATTTATTATAGTACTTTGATTATAAACATATAAATAATTAATTTAAAGCAACTATTTATAATACTTATATAAAAAAGCACCTAATTTTTATTTTATAGTATTAAAATTAAGATTAAGAGCTATATTTTTGCAGTTTATTTTATCAAAAAAGCTTAATTATTTAAGGTTTTATGATAGTTTGAAGTTAGGGCGTTAATTAATTTTTGTTTGGATTAATTAAAAGGTTCAAGTGAGCTCCGAACCTCACATAGGGCTTTTTTGAATGAATTTCTTAATATTTTAGTATTTTAAATACTTGCAAAAGTATGCGGAAGTAAGCAATTGCATTATTTTAATTAATTTTACATTGATTTCAAAGAGTATATAAGGTAATATTGATGCTTAGCACTATACATGCATCATATGTACATGAAATCTGGGTACTTGATTTTTTTCTAGAAAGATAAATTTAAGTTTAAATTAAATTTAAAGCTATTGCACCATTTTTTCTAGCATTGTATCATTTGGCTTAGTATATAAGAACCAACCTATTGTAAAGGTTCTAATCTAGAAGACCCTATCCAAAGGCTGCATCCAGATAACAAATCTCCCTTTTAAAAGGCACACCTAAGAGATTGAACTTAAAATCACTTTTAAATCCAAAACCATGACATCAGTTAGCTTTACTTCCACCATGCTACCATTTTTCTCCTTGGGTGCTTCAACAAAAAGAGAAAGAATTGCAATGCTAAAAAAAGCATTTTTCTTTGTTGCTGATAATGATCTTGATAATTTTATCAGCCACTTCCTCACAAAAACTAAATTTGGAAAATCTCAATTCTTGCAAACTGTTCAAAATCAAAAAACTGATGAGTTCATTGAAAACTTAAAAGGCCTAATGAAGAATTCCCCTCAAAAGCAGTAGGCTACACTATCTAAAAAATGGCATCTTGAATTAAACCATATCAAAAAACAGCATCTCAAATTTATGCTATCTCAAATTTATAATAGAAACAGCATCTCAAAACGGCATTTTGAAAACAGCATCTCAAATTACACCATCTTGAATCTATGCCATCTCAAAAATATAGCAAAATGGCATCTCAAAAACAGTATTTCAAATAAAAAAATAAAATAAAAGATAAATACTAAAAAACTTATAAGAAATATAATAATAATAAATAAAAAACAAGCGTAGACTAAAAAGACCCTCAAAAGTTCATTTTTGCAATAAAAAAAGGAGGTTAATTTGAGGCAACATTGCAATATAAAGCACCAAAGTCAAAAAAGCCAAAAAAGGCTTTTTTGACCTTGTTGTTTGCAAATTAAGCTATATGTTATATCTAAACTATGCTAAAAGCTACTATATGTATTTATTAGTAATAAAAAGCAAAAAAAAAACAATAGCAAAGTGAGGATTTATTGGCAAAAGCAATTAGACATTCTTGGATAAAGCAACAGAGATGGACTGGAGGTGCTCAAGTTTTCTGTCCTTGGCATAGTACTTGAGCACTGCCTTGCTGACGTCTTGGTACTTGATCACAGCCTTGGTCTGCTTGGGGGGTCATCCTTTGTTCTCATCCCAGTCTTGAACTGGCAGGCAGAGATGGACTTCTGGGTCTTCAAGTGGGCCATAATCTTGTTGAACTTAGGCTTCTTGACCCGCACCCTGGTAGCAAACTGGCTATGCCACCCTTCAAGAGAAGAGGTGGTCTTGATCAGACCGTCCTTAACCTGTCTGAAGCAGTTCCAGCTGATGCTATCACCTCCTTTCTGATCCAGCGCACTCCTTGGAAGACTCCAATCCATTGAGTTTCAAAGTACTCAATAAAGGGACCAAAGGTTTCCTGGTTGGCGGTGATGTAGGGATGGTGCATCAGCGCATCATAGAAGGCATTTACCTCCTCTTTCCTCACTAGAGCCAGGGCAGCGAATCAATTGAAGACATCTTTGCCCTCATGGGTACCATCAGCATTGATCAGCTCATTAAGAGCAGGGACCTTTTGGAGGCGGCGGCAGAGGGCTTGACGGAAGTGGAAATAACATCCCTGGGGGGAGCTCTTGAAGACCTTGACAAAGGCATTGGCTTGGGCTTGCTCAAAGTCAACCACAAGTGAGTGTGGTAGGGCATGCTCTCTGCTTCCTTTCTGGGGGCTTCTTCTTCTTCCTGGGAGGGGGTTTTCTTCTTTTGTCCTCTGGTCTCCTTGGGCGACTTCTCAAGAGTTGGGATGATTTCATCCAGTTTACTCTTGAGGATGATCAGGGCACAGACATAAGTGTTCTGCTTCTTATTGGGGAGGAAATAGAACACCAGGGAAGGACTAGGTTGCCTACCTGTCCGTGGATGTTCCAGAGCTGGTTAAAGAGCTTGGGGCAGGTGGAGAAGGTCCCATCAGCTAGCCAGGTGGTGCACATCAGTAGATTTTGCAAATCCTGATTGGTGGCAAAGCAGATGACGCACTCCTTGGCATCAACACTATCATCATGATGGAGAGTGCTCTCTCCCTGCTTTGATAGCTTATGCTTTTCAGTAAAGATAAGCTCATTGATAGAGGTGGCACTGACTCCCTCTGTGCTCTAAGCATACCTCTGGTCTGTGAAGTACCGCTGCAACTTGCTTGAATCACCAACAGAGGCAAGTTGAGAGTCATTGAAGTAGAGGAGGGCTTCATTGACAACCTCAGTTGAGGTTTTATCCCTGGTGGTTGGAAGGACTTGGCGGAGGTACCAGCGTATAAGCTGGTAAAAGACATCAAATGGCTCAGCACAGTTATGGTTAACTGTGAGCGCCTTGAATTGAGTGAAGCCATAAGTAGTGAGGCGGGCAGGACAGCCAAGGCTCTCATAATTGAAGTGATGCTGATGGAGAGGCTTCTTCTCATTATTACAGCTAAAGATGTACTCCTTATAGACAAATCTGGCACCACCTTTTTTGGTCATGATGGGGTAGGCCTCAGGGTAGGTGGTAGGGACAACAAAAGCACCATTTCTGTTACATATATTGCCAATTGTGTGGATATCCCACACTTTGATATATGCATTATGAGAAGTACCAGGCTCAGACTGCTGGTCTTATTTTTCA
>CAKOGF010000133.1:0-17465 GCA_933228935.1 Pemphredon lugubris
TATTGATTTTAGTTTAATTCTGTAAATTGACTTAAGCTCAAACTCATATGTTAAAAATAGAATTTATATATGTAAATAAAATGTTGACTCTATGTCAAATCAACATGTCTTTGAAATCATAACAAAGGAGGCCGGGTAAGCAAACAAAGGGGACATAAATTAAGCAAAATTACATAGTAAAACTAATATAAAGGAAGGCTGACTGTCACCATGTTGACACCTTGCCTGTTTCATTAGTAAAACACTGCCGCTTAACAAAAAGCACCATTATAATGGTATGATATTGTAGTCTAAAGTACTCAGTAGTGTACTTTATGCTTTTCTCTACAATTTCTATTTTTTTATTTCAAAAATTTATACATAAAAAGATTTAAAATTTTAATATTTAAAATTAACCAATATTTAGCCTAAAAATCAACTTCTGCTAGATCCTAAGCAAGCTTTATAGTGGATTTGTATAGTGTTTTTCCTTAATTATGCTGATTTTCTGTATGTTGACAGTCATAATTGAGTAACTTTTTTATGTCAACAGCCTATATTCACTTTTTTTAACCATGCTGACTGTAAGAAAGTTGACTTTTTATTTTCAACTTCTATATTTTAATATTTATATTGATGATTCAACCCTCAAAACAACTAGAAATATCTCCTTTCATCATTATCTCACAATAAAATAAAAATAATAATGTTTTATTTTATATTTATCTAATTTTTATTAGTTTATGATTATTAATTCATTTTTTTACAGGATAAATCATCAAAAAAAGCCTGAAACCCCCCCCCCAAACCTGCCTCAAAGATACCTAAAGCCTCTGAAAAGGCACAGGGCTCTACTTTAGGCAAAAAGATAGCCAAAGCTCCCTCCAGAAAGCAGAAGCCAAAAGAGAAAAGTCCAGAATCAAGAAAAGAGCCCTCCCCTGATTCTTCTTCTTCTCCAAGTTGGTATGAGTCTGAAGGAGATGAGATCCCTATAAACAAACAAGGAAGAAAAAAGATTCCCATGGACCCTGAAGACCATGATAGCACCAAGGATTCAAGCCCTTTCCAGTCCAAAAAGCCTGATGACTCCACCCCAGAACAATCACCTCCATCATCTGCTGAGCCATCACCCCCATCCTCTTCATCCAGTGTCAATAAAGAAGAGCCTGCTGAGTATCTTTCTGACTATCATCAAGCACCCATTGGGCCTTGGGATCCTCTCAAGGTGCACAACATATGCAATGTCAAGGGTGAGTTCAAGCTTCCAAAGAAATTCCCTCGCTTTTTTCCCCTTATGTCTGTCAAAGGAGGTGCAAGTATTGTTAGTGATGGCTACATTTTTAATTGCAACAATCAGAGAAGAAGTGGAAGAAGCAAGCATTTTGTGTGTGAAGACAGAAGTTGTGCTGCCAGAATTAATACTGAAGGTTGGGACAAAGTCACCAGTGAAAAGGGTGAACACACTTGTAACCCACCTACAAATCTTCTTGAAAAACTTCTAAAGTGGTACCTCTATCAAATGATTCCAGTCTCAAAAGATATAAAGGCCTCTGATCTAGCAGTAAATGCTACCAAGCATCTTAGCAATGAAAACCTCAAGCTTATTCCTGACCGTGAGCAGTTAGTAAAGTATATATGTGATAAGCGCCGTGACATCTGCCCCAGAAAAAAAAGTGCCATGGTTCAAGGTGATCTAATTCTGACAGAAGAGCTGAAGATGTTTGAAGAAGATGAGGTATTTCTTCTACATGATGATGGACCTACAGCTGAAGCAAGGATTATATGCTATGCTACACAGCAAAACTTAGAGCAGCTAAGAGATTCTGAAACCTGGTTATGTGATGGAACTTTTGCAGTATGCCCCCGTCTCTTTTACCAGCTATGGGTTATACATTCTCTTTTTGAAGGCAAAGTGCTTCCATTTGCTTACTTTTTGCTCCCTGGGGCAACTGAAGAGATTTATACCAGGGCTTTCAAGATTCTTCAGGAGGGTATCAAGGCCCTGCCTAGTAATAAAAAAACCACCCCTGGCCCTACCACAAGAGCCAATCCTGACAATGAAGACAAGGATGAGTCTACTCTTGCTGCAGAACAGAAAGCTATAGACAGAGCTCTTGGCCCCAAAACTATAGTAATGGACTATGAAACAGCCCAATACAACGCTTTCACAAAGACCTTTGATGGAGAGGTTCAGGGGTGTTTTTTCACTATCGTCAGGCTGTTAATAGACAACTGAAGGGGCAATCTGAGCTCAGCAGGCTTCACCGTTTGGACACTTCAGGAAAATGCAAATTTCTGATTCAACAATTTGTAGCCCTGGCCTTTATTAAGCCTGAGCATACAGGACAGGCCTTTGAACTTCTATGCAAAGATGCATACACCATAAAGCATGAGACTGCATTCACTCCTTTTATTGAATATTATGAGCCACAGTGGGTTGGATGTAAGGTAAATACACGCTGGAGCAGACCCAGAGCTAAAGCCAATTGGAACTGCTACCAGGCTGTGCTTAAAGATGAGATGAAAACTACTTCATCTTTAGAGGGCTGGCATAAGCATATCAAGGCTTCATTTGGTATCAAGCCCAGATACAACACCTTTTATCAGCATCTTAAAGTTCAGCAGAGAAAGTCTGTCTCATCCATCAGAGATATTGAGAACCGTCCATCCAAGAAGAAGAGAGTTACTAAAGAAAAAACTACCAGGAGAAGATCAAGGATGTAGTTAAGGCTAAGTACAAGCTTTCAGAGCTTGTAAGCTATATCAAGAAGATTGCAACTGTCCTTAATTGCAATCAGGTGATCACTATTTAGTTTTTCTTTAATAAATGTATTGGGTATTATCTAATTTCATATATTTATTAGATTTAATTAGTATAAAAGTTACTATAAACTAGGTAATCAACTAAATAAGTATAATTTGATGATATTCTAATAGATTTAGAAGGCTTTTTTATTATTTTAGTATATGATATAAGATGTATTATATAGTCTAGATTGTTATTCTACTAATAAAACATATGTATTTTTAAGTTCTTACTATCCAAACCTTTTTATGAGATACTTTGAGCTTATAGTTTCTTTTAGTGATGCGTAAAATTTTATAAAGTATCTTTTTGGTTTATAGGGCTTCTTACTTTTTATAGTTTAAAAATAATTTTATAGAAAAAATAAATAACTTCATAGTAAAATAATGTTTAATTGTAGTTTTATTAATAAAACCAATATTTAAGTATAAATTTTTGATGTATTTTTGAGTTCTATAGGGTCACATTACTCTAAAAAGCATTTTGACTCTTATTTTTTTATTAAGTAAAATGTTCAGGAAACATTTTATTGCTTAGTAAAAAAGTGTCAACATTTAGTAGTCAACATAAGTAAAAACTTAATTCTGACTTTTCAATGCTGTCAACATAAGGTTGTGTTTAATTCTGACTATCAACATACAGTAAGTTGACATGCTGTATGAGTTAATTCTGGCGGTTGCCTATTGCAGCTGTGCTGGAAGCTGCAATTACAGAAGGAAAAGAAAGGATAAATTGATTCAAGATAATTTTATTGAAGAAGAAGAGAAAGGGTTTTATACCCATTGATAGGCCACCAGGGGGTGGCATGTGGAAAGGGGTTTGTATGGTTGTTCTTGGGTTATCAGGAATAGCATAATCCAAGACGTCAGGGTAGGTTTTCAGGAGCCTTGGCCCTTTATTGCTTAGTCCTTGTGCGTTTGCTGATATAATACTCTCACATTGTTTGATTCTGGACTTTCATAGTTGTAATTGTTTATGATGCATCACCTTGACTTTGTGTTATTTGCTGAGGGCTTGGACAAGGTAGGTATTGTTTGGGTAGACTTGAAGGATGATGGCTGGGCCTAATTTTTCAGGTTGTAGTTTAGACCTATCTGGATTTAGGACCCAGACTTCATTGCCTGTCTCAAAACGTTGGAAGAGGGGATGTTTCATGGCCTTTATTTGCTTGGCCTCTTGTTCTGGTTGTGTGGACTGAATGGCGGCTATTTGGGGGTCATCTCTACTTGGTATTTTGGCGGGCATGACTAGATGGGCAACATTGTTGGTGGTCTTGATTTCTGGTTTGGTGCCAAAGACCATCTCATAGGAGCTATACCCTGTTGCAGCGTTGTGTCATACCCAGCATACCATAAGTGCTGTTGGGAGATGTACAACTCATTTGGTGGGGTCATCAGTAGACAGTTTGGCCATAGCCTGAACAAGAGACCTGTTTAGCCTATCTAATTGTTCATTGGCTTTAGGATGGTAGGGCGTGGTGACAGTATATTTGATTCCCTGTTTAGCAAGGTATACATTGGTCTTTTCTGCAGTGAGTTCCTTGCCTCTGTCTGTAATCAAGAGATCTGGTGCATCAAATTTAGCAACAATTTCCTTACCAATGAATCTTTGTATGTCATTGCCAGTATGCTGATGGGTTGCCTGGGCCACGGTCTACCTTGTTATGTACTCTATGGCCGTGATGATGTACTTCTTGTTATTGTTGGCTTTCTCTGACATGGGTCCCACAATGTTGAGGGCCCAAATCTTGAAGGGTTTGCTTATTGATATGGGTAGTACAGAATTGGGTGGTGCTTGACTTTTGGCAAACTTCTCACATATCTTGCATTGCTCTACTAATTCAAAGATGTCCCTGTACAACAAGAGCTAGATGTGTTTGGATCTCAATAATTTAAATAGATTGCATGTTCATGTATGGCCTAGATCTCTATAGTATCTAAGAACTGTATGTACTCTTTGTGATACAAGAATATATGCAACACATGTGCTGTCAGTCATCTTTTGGTGGAGTATACTGTGGAAATTGGCAAACAGGTGCTTGTTTTTAAGAGCCATAGTTTGAGTGAGTTCATCTGTGCCTTCATGAAATCCTTTGTTCTTGTTGCGCATCACCAGGAGGGGCCAGTCAGGATTGAGTCCTGCAATCCCTCTGGTTTGCTGCAGATACAAGCAGGATAACACATTGGCTACCTTCAACTCCTCCCCAGGTTTATACTCTATTTGCATTGGATATCTTTGAATTAACTTCATACATTTTTCTTGACAACAGGCAAGGTTTATCTGGGTCTTTAAGTACATGAGGGTCTTATAATCTGTTAGACAAGTGAACTATTTCTGTTGATCCTGGTAACAGCGCCATTTTAATAGACAATGAACCATGACCAGCATCTCCTTATCATGAATAGGGTACAGACATTCACCTTCTGTTAACTTGCGGGATTTGTAAGCAACGGGAAGGTATTCTCCTTCATGGGTTTTGATGTGCAGCACTCCGCCAATAGCCATATCAGAGGCGTCTGTTTCCAGTTGATAGTCTCCGTCCCTCATGGGGTATTAGAGTAATGGAGCTTCCATAAGCCTCTGCTTGAGCTTGCAAAAATTATAGTCATGTAAAGGCGTCCATTCAAATTTGGAGTTTTTGCCAGTGATTTGTGATAAAGGAGTGGTTAATACACTGCATTCTGGGATAAAGCGTCAACAATATGCTACCATGCCTAGAAAAGTTTGTAGTTCTGATTGGATTGTAGGTGGCGGCATGTCCCAAATAGCTTTGACTTTGTCAGGGTCAGGGTGCATGCCTTTCACACCTACAAGGTGCCCAAGGAAGGGTAGTTCCTGTTGGTAGAACATGCACTTTGAGGGTTTGGTTAGCAACCTGTTTTCCCTAAGAGTTTTTAATACTGCATGAAGGTCAATGTTGTGCTGTTCTTTGGTAGGACTATATACAAGGATATTGTACAGTTATACCAGCGCACATTTGCCAATATGCTTAGCAAAGACTTAATTCATGTAGGTGACAAAATTTGAGGGTGCATTAGTCATCCCAAACTTGAGGACCACACACTCAAAGAAACCATACTTGATATGGAAGGCTGTCTTGGGAATGTACTCTTCCTTAACTCTAATTTGATTGTAACCCGTGGTTAGATCTATCTTGGAGAAGTACATGGCTCCTCTGAGAGTGTCAAAGAGTTCATCAATAAGATGTAAGAGGTAGAAATTCTTGACAGTTACTTTGTTTAGGGTGTGGTAGTCAGTAACCAATTGTAAGGACCCGTCCTTCTTTGCTACAAAAAATACTGCTGCACTGTATGGGGACTGTGAAGGTCGTATTAGTCCCTTGTCCAAGGCTTTGGTTAGATGCTTTTGCAAGGTGTCATCTTTGTTGGGTGTCAACTTATAGATGGGCCTTGCTTTAGGCGGACTTCCCTTGTTTGGATGAAATTTTCAATGTGTTGATGAGGTGGGAGCCCTGGGAGGGGTTTCTAGAAAACCTCTGGGTACTTTTTGATCATTGGGTGGAACATCTGACTCTCTTGCATTCCAACAGAATAAAAATGTATCACCTTATAATTGAAGGAGTCCCAGTCAACCTTGCTGAGGTTGTCCTGTTCCTCTTGTGTTTTGGTGACTCTTACAAAGATGTGATTGCTGAGTAGTTTGTTGGCTGAGCTGGGATAGATGTGACAGTGCATACCGCCTTCCTCCACTGTGAGTGTTGACGTGACCCAGTCCACATGTGGATTGTTTTTCTTTAGCCAGTTCAAACCAAGGACAATATCATAGTGTGTGAAACTTAAGACTGGTGCTCTAATGGTGCTGTTCACCTTCTCTAGCTGTATTGTGAATGGTTTAGTCTCTTCATAGATGGGCAGCAAGTGGCCATCTGCAAGATCAACCCTCTTGATGCTAATAGAGATGGTTGGGAGCTTCATGGTCTTAACAAGATTTTTTCACCAGGGTATGATTGGCTCCTGAGTCCAGCAACGCAAGCCCCTTGTAAGTTCAAAAGTGGAAAGGATAGGACATGAGTTTATTGCTGTTATTGCTGTGCACTTGCAAGGACTCAGCAAGGAGGGCACGGCGGCGTAATCCTAATGGAAGGATTGGATTTGTACTAAGCCAAACGGTTAGCAGAGAGGAAGTGAGAAGGGGACATTACTTTGTTGCTGCTATTACTTGACGTGTAATACAAGAACTTCTATAGAGGCATCTAGGGAGGGCACACTGAAGTACAAGAGACACACAAAAGAAAAGAGTATGTAGAACTTAGAATTTATTGAAAATAGAATGGAAATATATACTGTAGTTAGATACCACAGAATATAGTGGGGAAGTAGGATCACTCGCCACTCTCACAAGTGGAGGGGAGATCCTGAATGCAAGACGTGAAAGGAGAAATTGATACCACTCATTTTATGGAAGGAGTGTAATTTCAAGCACTAAAAGAGAAAGATAAGAAATTTGAATCTATTTCTAGATTTGAACCCACCAATGGCAAAAATCAAAAAATTTGGATGCAGCCATTCACAACATTTCTCTCTTCTAGATTAGCCTGAGGGGGGTATACTTGCATAAGACCTTGGCATGGACACAGGCAAAGAGACATCCACTGGACAAGAGTTTGATAGTGTACTTGGAGCCTCTTTTGAAGGTAACTTCAAGGGGGCCAATCCAAAGGGAATCAAGCTTATGGGCACAGCCTCCAACTTGGTGTTGGCAGTAGAGTACATGGTCACCTATTTGGAACTTGGGGAGGGGGGCCGTATTGGTATTATCTGGAGTGAGTTCTAAAGTCTTGGTCTTGTAGGCTGTAGTGTAGGCGGCAGCTTGAGTATTGATGATGCAGAAAACTAGCAACTTGATGTGCTGTTCAGGATTTTCAGAGGAGTCAGCTTCAATTAGAGAAACCCCTAACAGAGAGGGGGTGGTGGCTTCTTGACCATGCAGCATAGCAGAGGGAGAGAACCCAGTGACTGGGTATTTACTAAGGCAATAAGAAAAAAGGGCGGCTGGGAGGTGCATGTCCCAATTTGCAGCATCAGAGTAGGCTAGTTTTCTCATGATAGACACTAAGGAGGAGTTAGCTCTTTCAACCATCCCATTTGTTGAGGGATTGTAAGAAGCAGAGAAGGACTGATGGGATATCAACGCCTCCACAACTGATGTGACTAGCCAGGTATTGAAATTAGAACCATTATCTGAGAGAAGGACTTGCAGGCACATGTGACAATAAAAAATGTCCTGTAGAAGGAAAGCAGCCATAGTCTTTGCGGTGATGTCTTTGGTAGGCCTGGCTTCAACCCACTTACTGAAATGGTCAACAGCCACTAGAATGAACCAACACACAGAACAAGAGCGTGGTAGAGGGCCTAATGCGTCTATACTGACAGTGTGAAAGGAATGTTGCAGAGGGACCAATTTAAACTCATGGGCAGAGGCACAGGGGCGTTGGAGTTGACAGTCATGACAGCTTGCTAGGACATCTGGAATTAATAGTCAAAGGTTCTCCCAATAATAATGTTTCTGTAGCCAGTCATGAGTTTTTGCAATACCTCCATGCCCGGTATCTTTATGGACCTGGAGGATGAGAGAGAGGCAAAGACTAGGGCAGACATATGGTAGGTATTGATGTTTGACTTTTTTGAATAGCTGTTGGTCTCTTATCAATGTATTCTGAGATAACTTCTTTAAAGCTACACACACTTCTTCTGTTTTGCTGTCCCACAAGGATGGATACCCAATCAATTCATACAATCAATCAGCTTCTGCAGGATGGAGGGCTAGGATGGGCATACGAGATAGTCCATCCGCATTTTGGTGCTGGATTCCAGGTCAATGGATCACTGTGAAGTTGTAACCTTGCAAGCGGAGGGCCCATCTGGCCAGACGTCCTTCTGGTTCCTTCAACTGTTGTAGCCATTTGAGGGACGCATGATCTGTAACTACAGTGAAGTGGGTGCCATATATTTAATGTTGGAATTGGTTTACAGCATATAAGACAGCTAGAAACTCTTTTTTGGTAACACTGTAGTTCTTCTCATGCTTGTTCAGAACCTAAGAGGTGTATGCCACAGGGTGATCAACACCCTCATCATCTAGCTAGGCAAGGATGGCCCCAATCGCCAAGTCACTTGCATCGGTATATAGGATGAACTCCTTGTCATAGTCAGGATGCACAAGGATAGGGGCCTCTTTAAGTTTTTGCTTCAACATCTCAAAGGCCTGTTGCTGACTGGACGTCCACTCAAAAGGAACATTACATAAGAGTTGTGCCAATGGTTCACTGAGGTCTGCAAAGTTGGGGATAAACTGTCAATAATAACCCATTGTCCCTAAGAAGACTTGAACTTCACGCAAATTGATAGGTGGTAATATCTTGTCAATAGCTTCCACTTTCTTGGATATGGGTCTGATCCCAGTCTGTGTAACCTCATGTCCCAGGAACTCCAGGAGTTCCTTAAAGAAAGCACACTTAGAGGGTTTTAGCTTGAGCCCTGCTTCATGGATCTTGATAAAGTCTTCCTTGAGATAGGACAAGTGGTTGGTGAAAGTAGCACTAAAGACAGTTATGTCATCTAAGTAGACCAGGACACACGAGAGCTTGAGATCACAGAGGATGGAATCCATGGCCCTTTGAAAAGTAGCAGGAGCGTTGCAAAGTCCTTGAGGCATACAAGTAGGTTCAAATAGTCCTTCTGAGGTAATGAGAGCAGCCTTTTGTCTGTCTTCAGGAGAGAGATCAACCTGCCAATATCCAGAAGCTAAATTCATAGCCAAGAAGAACTTAGATCCTCCAAGACGTCTGAGAGCATTGTCAATGCGAGGCAGGGGATAGGAGTCCTTCTTAGTCAGGGAATTTAAGTGCAGTAATCCATGATGATGTGGTATCCGCTATTCTTTTTCTTAAGGATCAGCAAGGGGGAGGCCCAAGGACTCTGAGAGGGGGCTAGAAGACCAGCGTTCAATAGCTGCTTGAGCTCTTTAGAGACCTGAGCATCTTCTACTCTACTACAGCAATATGGCTTAGCACGGAAGGGGGGAGCATCACCTGTATTAATCTAGTGTATGAAACCCATAGCTAGTCCATATTTGATGCTGTCTTTAGAAAAGATATCCGAGAATTGATTCAAAAAAGCAAGAACTTCCTTTTTTTGTACAGGAGAGCGCTGGGGGAAGTCTTCAGCAGTGAAGAGGGATAACACTTGCAGCTCATCCCCAGGCAACTTAATCACTGAAGGTACCAAATGGATGTAAAGACAACACATCAGGAGCACTAAGAAGACGTTCATGTCTTAATAAGTGTCCTCAGGATACAGTTATAGGTTGGGGGTCAGATTAGCTAACAACAATTGGATGGGTTCCTTATGAGAAGCGTCAAGGATTCCAGGGCATAGGTGAAGTTCTGAACGGCCTAAGGACAAAGGGAAGTATAGCTCCAGGAATGTGCGTTCAGGCAACTCATAGGAGATCTGAGAGTAAATTATAACTTGTGAACCAGGAGGGATAGTAACAGCCAATGTGCTAAAAGGGTTACACCTTCAGAAGCGTCACAAGAGGAAGGGGGATGCTTTATGTTGGAGAAGTGGGTGTGATAATTTAGAGTGAAGATTCAAGAAGGATATTCTAACAAGCAGGCTTTTAGGCGTTTCCCTGGAAGTCTATCTGGCTCCTCAAAGATAAGCTGGATCTCATAACCAAGGATTTAGAGGTCTCCCTCTTTCAGGTTAATAATACCAATGTACTCCCTTAGGAATTGGGTTCCAATGAGCAAGTCATAGCTGTTGTTCTCTAGGACCACAGCAGGGGTGGCTAAAAGAAGCTTGCCAAATCTCATGGGAAGGGCGGAGTAAGCACCAAGGGCTCTGGTCATAGACAAGCCAGCTGTTACATAATTTTGGTGATAGTTGAGATCTGGAGCCAGCTTAAGCTTATGGACTATTTGGAAGAGACAACGTTGACAGGAGATCCTGTATCCAGGACAGCTTTGATCTTAACTTTCTGGATGGATATTTCTATCTGTATTGTGGTACGCCCAAAGGGAGGAAGAACCGTTAAGAAATCTTGCTCTTCAGCTAATTCTTTGTCCCATTTCTCAATCATGCACCTTAGGCCAGGGAACTCCTTATAGACTGTCTGTAGCAGAAGAGCCACAGTGACGTTCTGGAAGACAGCGTCAGCTACTTCAGCAGCTTCTTCAGATGTTTCTACTAGGACAGGAGCTCAGGTGGCTTGAGTAAGGTACAGGCAAGAGACTACCTGCTTAGCTTCTGGAGAAGGTTTGGCTGTAGTTTTTGTTTTACCAGAGTGCAACTTGTAGGAGACCGTGATAGTCTCAGGGACAGCAAGTACAGAATAGCAAGAGGCATCCTGGTCTTTTGAATCAGACTCACTAGCATCTGACTCATCAGAGACATCATGGAACAGATGAAGGATGGGAGGAGCCTGAACAGTGGAACCCAATAGCACAACAGACAAGGGGGGAGACTGAGGGTTAGAGTCAACCAAGAGCGTCTCTACCTCTAGGTTGACATTGCTTTTCCCACATGTGATCTGGGGTCAGCCTCTTCAACCTTGGGGTTGTTACACACAGGAGTGGTGCCCAACCACGCCACAGTTATGACATTCTTGGCGTTTAGGCTGGTTTTGGGCATCCATAGTCAAGATATGCAGAGCATGGGAAGAAGACCCAGAAGAGGAAGCAGCCTGATTCTCCCAAACCACTGTCCCAGAGTGTGTGAGGTGCATATCCTGGAGGAGAGTCTTGATACTCTTCATAGAATTAAGCATAGATTTATGAGCTTTGAAATGAAGACAAAGGAGATGATTAACTTTGAGGGCCTGGGAAAATGCAGTATAGGCTTTGTGGGCAGTCAATTGTTTGCTAGTGATTAGTTGTTGACCTTCCATATAGAATCTATCTGAAAATTCAGCTAAGATCCCCTATGGTTTGAAGGCTATGTGCATGAAGGCATTTTTCTTGACTTTCAGACTTAGATCTCCTCCAAACTCATCAATTAGTAGTTGCTTCATTTCACCCCAAGATGTTATAGATGACAACTCAGGAACAACTACTTCCTGACAGGTAGGGTGGAGGCAGGCTAGGATGTGTTCTTTTTTCACTTCATCAGAGGCTCTTGCCATGGCAGACTCATATATGGTAAGGAATATGGCTATAGTAGAAGTCTTAGGGTCAAACACTTTTTTGAAGGTGGGCTTGAAATGGGCCTCAGGAATTGGCCCAGTATTATTGCTACTATCTACCATATTAATATGCGGGAAAGAGTCAGTCTCAAATTCAGCAGGGGGCTGAAGTGCCCACAGTTGACAAACACTTCCCTCTAGGAGGTCTAATGCTTCACCATTATGAGCACCTAGAATTACTGCAGCAGTCATATTTACATCTATAACATCAAGACATTGACCTTGGTTTGCAACCACTATGGACAATTCAGCAATATGAGATGTCATGGCGGAGCCTACTGAAAGGCAGGGAGAGAACCAGTTGTTTACAGAGTCAATTAGCTAATCAAGTTCTTGGAAGTCTTTAACCAAGTTAGCATGAGCGGTCTTGGGTCCATCTACTTTGTTAGCAATGACAATCAATTCATTAGCACAGTAGATATGAGATTGTCATTTCATGCCTAGACAACACCTG
The DNA here is from genome assembly GCA_933228935.1 of Pemphredon lugubris. Lineage (NCBI taxonomy): Eukaryota > Metazoa > Arthropoda > Insecta > Hymenoptera > Crabronidae > Pemphredon > Pemphredon lugubris. The sequence continues at coordinate 12,444 of CAKOGF010000133.1, forward strand.
TCAGTAGGAGACACCTCATGAGTATCAGTGACAGTAGCTAGGGAAGCCCACAACTCAACAATTTCTTGTTGTAGATCTGCTACTTGGGCAGCTAGCACAGCCACTTGAGGGTCAGGTTGTGGAGGCGTGGGAGGAGGTCCTTGGCTACGGGTTGCCACACATAGTTCTTGGATAGCATCCCACAACTGCTGTTCCCTAATATCTAGGTCCTCAGGAGGGGACATTGGAGGGGCTGCAGAAGCCTTAGTTAACTCCTCTATTTGTGCTTGCAGCTCTTGTATGATGGCGCTATAGGCAGCTTGTTCCTTGCTTATAATGTCTTGGAGCGCCCTGTCTTCTTTACATAAGGAAGTCATCAGCTCTTGCATCTGTGTACTTGTATATACCCAGAACTCATTAAATTGTTTCAAAAGACAATTGAAGTCAGACCGTTGTAGATCCAGGGATGAGTCACCTGGACCTGCCAGGGTTGTTGTATCTCGTGGAACTCTTCTAGTTGCTCTCAAACATACTCAGGCACAGAGTTTTGAATGTGGTTGACAGCGGCAAGGAGATGGGATAGAGTAGAGATATTATCCTGCTGGTTGTCTGAAATAAGTGAGAATAGGGTATGGGCCCATTGCTGGTAGGCAACAAACTGGTCTCAATGATTTGTCACAGCTGCTTGAAGGTTGTTCATTTCATGAGCGTGTAGCCCAAGCGTCATCTGGTGATGAAATAGAGTAGGATGGACAAACTGGGTTACTAGGGAACAGATAGTGTCATACAAGATGAGGCGAGCTTGAGGAATATGTGGGCCTATTATCATCTCAAGATAGTCTGTATATCCCACGTGAAGCTGGAGATTAGGAAGAGTACCCTCACAAGCTGGTCTAAGGACTACTAACATAATTTGTTCTATATTAGGAGCATTTAGTTGGTAAGCCATGAGATGAGGAGTAGTGGTTAAATTGAGGACATACAGAGTAGTAAGGGGTCTTAAATATCTTCTTCTATAAGTGGGCTGGTCACTTCAGGCAAGTTGGAGTCACAAGGCGACATAGGTGGAGGGGAAGAACTAGCAAAGGTAGTGTTGAATGGGGTAATCAAGGGGCCTGCAGCCCCTGTAGTGAGCACCATTTTTGTCGTGCACTCGCAAGGACTCAGCAAGGAGGGCACAGTGGCGTAATCCTAACAGAAGGATTGGATTTGTACTAAGACAAAAGGTTAGCAGAAAGGAAGCAAGAAGTGGACGTTACCTTGTCACTGCTATTACTTAACATGTAATACAAGAGCTCCTCTAGAGGTGTCTAGGGAGGGCGCGCTGAAGTACAAGAGGCACACAAAAGAAAAGAGTATATAGAACTTAGATTTAATTAAGCATAAAAGGGGAATATATACTGTGAATAGAAACCTCATAATACAGTGGGATAATATAATCACTTGCAACTCTTACAAGTGGAGGGGAGATACTAAGGGTGAGACATGAAGGGAGAATTTGATAACGCTCCTTTTATGGAAGGGGTATAATTTTGAGCACCAAAGTCAAAAGATAAGAAATTCAAAGCTATTTCTAGATTCAAACCCACCAAAGGCAAAATCAAAAGAGTCTGGATGTGGCCATTCACAACAGTTATTTGTGGCAGCAAAGAGCAAAGCATCACCAGAGGGTACCTCACACATGGTGATTTGGTCTACCTGTCAGGAATGACAATTTGCCAGCTTCCCCAACACCTAATGAATTAGACAAGCAGACACCAGCCCGCCCAACCTCTGATGGATCAGACAAACAGATACCAACCCGTCCAACCTTTGACAGAATAGACAAACAGATGCCAACCCACCCGTGCAACAAAAAAATTGAGTCCTTTCAAATGGTGACCCCTTTGATATCTAAATTGGACCCAATGAAGCTTCCAAAAGAGGACAACAAGACGCCAGCTGCCAGCCTGATAGTTCTGAAGGCCTTCCCCACAGCCAATCAGAGACCTGACCCTGGGGTCTCTAAGGACCACAAGACTTCCCTTGAGAATACTACTCCAGAACAGAAGGAGGAAACTATTTGCCCCAAGGAACCAGCCAATGAAGATTGTTCTGTAGCCAGTGCCTCCAACAGAGTTTCACCGCCCTCCCGTCCCGTGAACCCCTGATACTGGGAAAGAATCCCTCTGGATGATGAGAGATCTGACAGTGGGGTCCTATATGAACCCATGGACCCTACTCCAGATATCATTGCCATTTTCTAATAAAGGTTATGAGACATTGGGTCTCCCAAATACTGCCATATTTTGTTCTTGTAATTTGCCAGTTTAACCAACACCCTAGTGCACCCACCAGTCCCGCATCTACCATCTTAGAGTGTACAGGAACACCCACTGGAATCCCGCCCAAGGATGCCTATAGTGTGATCACCCCTAGACTACACTCTGCCCAAGACCCCACGGCCCACCTCCTTGTACCCAATAGACGCCCCCACCAACTACCCTACAATTAGAAATGGAGCCGCCCATCACCCCAAAACCCATGCCTATGCCTATGCCTACACCTGACCTCCCGCCTGACCCCTCCAGCAAACTGCTCGGCATTATGTACATCACCCTCACCGGGGTGGTGGACGCTGTTGTGCCGCCTGCTGGTCCTTGGTCGTGGGCCGGGAAGTCCATCTCGTACCTCCTTAAGTTAGCTCCAATTGTGTGGTGGGCCCTGCCCGCCAGCCCAGCATCCCGCCCTGTGCCTGGGGACAGGGTGCCACCCATTCATGGTTGGATCCCTGACACTACCTCTTGGGGATGGAATTCAGGCAAGACAGGTTGCAAGTTGTTAGTTGGGGCAGGGGACCCTGACTCACTTATTGAGTCCCCCGGTTGTTTCCCAAGTCCTTGTAATCCTGGGTTGTGCTGCTGCGGAAGTTGGTTTGGTTACTTTTTGCAGTGGAACCCAAGGACTGAGGGCAAACATACAGCTTGTTGGCATGCTGCACACAATTAGGCTGAGAGGGACAAGATGTCTTGGTCTGAGTCTTCTCTGAGAGTGATGCTCTTGTGTTTTTGTGCAGGGAGTCTGCAGTGCCTGCGTCCAACTCAGCCTTGTTGTATGTGCTGTCTAGGTTCACACAGTTGCACATAATTATATGTCTCTGGACATAGGACTTGAGCCCGTCTCAAAAGGCTAGAACAGTAGGACTGTCAAAGATCATCTCAGGTGGGGCAGAATGTCAAAGTTCTTCCCAGGCGCAAATGTAATCCTTGATGTTACCTGTTTGTTTTAACTTACGCATTTCTCAAGCCACTAAGAACTCTGACATTTGTTTTAAAAACTTGGCAAGAAAGGCCTCCTGGAACCCATCCCAGGTTTGGTCTTCAATTAGGGTATTCTTGTGCCATTCTGCTAACCAAAGAGCGGCGTCTTCTGTTAAGTGGATGGCCACTTCAGGGATCCAGAAATGTTGAGGACACTGCATCTGTTCCAGCTTATTCCGTGCAGCCCTCAGCCAGGTGTTGGCATTCTCTGTATGTAAGCCCAAGAAGGAGCTAATCTCTGCAGCTCTTAGGCGTGCAGCAATATGGGCTGGCATGATGTTGGGGTCAGTTGTTGGTGTAGGCGTGTTTAGACCTCCCAAGGCTGAGATGGTGTTGAACTGGGTGGTGGGTATGAGTAGTCCATTCTAGAGGGTTAATCCTTCAGGGACCACAGTACCCACGGTATAGGGTTGCCATCTGTTTGGGAGGGCATCCATTAGCTGTTGGTGGTGTGCTTCCTGCACGCGGGTGTAGACGGTATTTTTTTTAAAGTTGGTAGGATGGGGGAAACCTACTACTGCTACCACTATTTTAACTGTGCTAAAAGCTGCAGTTAAAGGGGAAAAGGAAAAGAGAAATTGATTCAAGATATTTTATTGAGAAGAAAAGAAAGGGTTTTATACTCATTGATAGGCCACCAGGGGGTGGCATGTGGAAAGGGGTTTTATCTTGTTGCGCTGAGAATGTCCCATGACTGATCCTATTAGGACAACATAGGTGGATTTCTTGGATTGGTAATTGATTGTGCTATGGTGTTGATTGAACATAAGAAATTGCCCTTATTTAGCAATGGGCTGAGTTGAGTCATTAGGTGGGTTTTTATCTGACTTGTTAGGGATTTGGCTTGTTGCAACAATATCTTCAAGGGTTTATCACCATTTTTAAATTAAAAAAATTATGAGACCTTGGTTCTATCAATTAATTTCTTATTTATTTTAGTATCATTTTATTTTAGTACTGTATCAACAGGGAAACCTGGCCTTTCAGCCTCCCTGCCTGCAAAAAATCCAGCTACCCAGCCATAGCAGACCCCTGGCCCAAGTTTTATTGTCCACCAGGTGTATCTTTTGGCCCAGTCTATTTCTCTTTGCATACAATTAAGCCATAATACAAGAGTTTAACCCTTGATAATAGCCTCCAGTTTGTTTGCTTGGCTAGAATAGGAGAGCTTGGGAAGACTTATCACAAAGAAGCCCAGTACAAGCACCCAGCTGCAGTATTCCAAGAAAGATATAACTATATTCCTGCCTATCAAGTTAAAATGTAACTACCTCCTATCCCCAAACCTGTACTCCTAACCCACAGCCCAGACTTTTCCACTCACCAACTATATATGGGAATTTTCTATATCACTCTGGTAGGGTTGGTGGATACTATGGTACTCACTACTGGTCCCTGAAACTTAATAAGCTACTCATTATTTTATCTTTTCAAGTTGGCATCTATTCTATGATAGGTCTTACCTGCTTCTCATCAAATCAAGGTTAATACAGAAGCCACTAGCTCACACTATGTGATACTATATCCTGACTGTTTCTTAGGATTGATGTTCAATAGTGTGTGACTGATCCTATTAGGTTATCATAGATGGATTACTAATTGTATTAATTGGGAGGATACAGATGTAGGGCGTACATTGATAGTTTCTCTAATTAGGCAACCAGTCTGTGAGAGAGGGAGAATAAAGTAACTAAGCCTGATGTCATCCCGGGAAAATAAACTACCAGGAGCCATCCAGTGCATT
>CAKOGF010000134.1:0-17398 GCA_933228935.1 Pemphredon lugubris
AGTTTAAGGCACTCACAGTTGACCATGACTGTGCTGAGCCATTTGATGTCTTGTACCAGCTTATATGCTGGTACCTCCGCCAGGTCCTCCCAACCACCAGGGATAAAACCTCAACTGAGGTTGTCAATGAAGCCCTCCTCCATCTAAATGAATCTCAAATTGCCTCTGTTGGTGATGCAAGCAAGTTGCAGCGGGTACTTCACAGACCAGAAGTATGCTCAGAGCACAGAGGGAGTCAGTGCCACCTCTATTGACAAGCTTATCTTGACTGACAAGCAGAAGCTTTCAAAGCATGGAGAGCGGTTCCTCCTCCATGATGATGGTGTTGATGCCCAGGAGCGCATCATCTGCTTTGCCACCAGTCAGGATTTGCAAAATCTACTGAAGTGCACCACCTGGCTAGCTGACAGGACCTTCTCCACCTGCCCCAAGCTCTTCAGTCAGCTCTGGAACATCCACGGACAGGTAGGCAACCTAGTCCTTCTCCTGGTGTTCTATTTCCTCCCCAACAAGAAGCAGGACACTTATGTCCGTGCCCTGACAATCCTCAAGAGTAAACTGGATGAAATAATTCCAACTCTTGAGAAGCCGCCCAAGGAGACCAGAGGACAAAAGAAGAAAACCCCTTCCCAGGAAGAAGAAGAAGCCCCCAGAAAGGAAGCTGAGAGCATGCCCTACCACACTCACCTTGTGGTTGACTTTGAGCAAGCCCAGGCCAATGCCTTTGTCAAGGTCTTCAAGAGCTCCCCCCAGGGATGTTATTTCCACTTCTGTCAAGCCCTCTGCCGCCGCCTCCAAAAGGTCCCTGCTCTTAATGAGCTTATTAATGCTGATGGTACCCATGAGGGCAAAGATGTCTTCAATTGCTTTGCTGCCCTGGCTCTAGTGAGGAAAGAGAAGGTAAATGCCTTCTATGACGCGCTGATGCGCCATCCCTACATCACTGCCAACCAGGAAACCTTTGGTCCCTTTATTGAGTACTTTGAAACTCAATGGATTGGAGTCTTTCAAGGGGTGCGCCGGATCAGAAAGGGAAGTGATAACATCAGCTGGAACTGCTTCAGAAAGGTTAAGGATGGCCTGATCCAGACCACCTCTTCTCTTGAAGGGTGGCATAGCCAGTTTGCTACCAGGGTGCGGGTCAAGAAGCCCAAGTTCAACAAGATCATGGCCCACTTGAAGACCCAGCAGTCCATCTCTGCCCGCCAGTTCAAGACTGGGATGAGAACAAAGGATGACCCCCCCAAGCAGACCAAGGCTGTGATCAAGTACCAAGACGTCAGCAAGGCAGTGCTCAAGTACTATGCCAAGGACAGAAAACTTGAGCACCTCCAGTCTATATCTGTTGCTTTATCCAAGAATGTCTAATTGCTTTTGCTAATAAACCCTCACTTTGCTATCGTTTTTTTGCTTATTCTTACTAATACATAAATATAGTAGCTTTTAGCATAGTTTAGATATAATATATAGCTTAATTTGCAAACAACAAGATCAAAAAAGCCTTTTTGGCTTTTTTGACTTTGGTGCTTTATATCGCAATGTTGCCTCAAATTAACCACTTTTTTTATTGCAGAAAAAAAATCTGAGGGTCTTTTTAGTCTGCTCATGTTTTTTTGTTTTTTTATTATTATAATAATTTTTATATATATTTTAGTATTTTCTTTTATTTTGTCTTTTTTCTATTTGGACTGCTGTTTTTGAGATGCCGTTTTGCTATATTTTTGAGATGGCGTAGATTCAAGATGGCGTAATTTAAGATGCCGTTTTTGAAATGCCGTTTTGAGATGCTGTTTCTATTATAAATTCAAGATGCTGTTCTTTGAGATGGTGTAATTCAAGATGCCATTTTCGAGATGGTGTAGCCTACCATATGAGTATTCATACTCTAAAAAATGCAAAAAAGTAACATATAATTCAAAAACTAAAAATTAAAAAATTCTTCACTAAAAATAAAGCATAAAAATTATTTAAAATATATATTAAATACCATTTCAAACAATTCAATTTACAAAAAATTACCTGGGATAATTTATGAAATATAAAAAATAATTGAGTGAAGAATCAACTAAAATAAAATATTCATTATTTAAAACAAGAAAATAAATTTATGAAGATATGAAAATAAAAGCAATATTTTAATTTTACTTTCCACTTACTATAAGCTTATTCCAAATAATATAATTAAAAGATAAAAAACTGATATATATAGCATTTGCAACTTAAAAAATGATTAGGAATGAAGAAAAATGATTTGAAAGTAAAGAAATAACCTTTACCAGACTCTAAAGACAATTTAAAATCAATTAACCTACATAAAAAACTTTATAAGCACCAAAATAAAAAATATAACAAAGATATTGGTAATATTGATAATAATTTATGTGATGCAGTAATGAATTATAAAGAAAACTTTAAAATTGGTGGGGGCTCTATTGAGACAAATAATTGCTTTTATAAGAAAAAAGCTATTTATTTATTAGGATTTGCAGTTATTTTTAAAGAAAATGAGAAAATCAAATATGAATATTATAGATTTTTATTGTTGTAACTGCGCTAAAGCTGCAGTAAAGAGGGGAAAAGAGATTGAGTTTTTGGATAATTTTTATTGAGAAGAGAAGAGGGGTTTTATACCTGTTTACCAGGCCACAGGGGGTGGCATGTGGAAGGAGGTTTTGTCCTGTTGTGCTGAGGGTCCCATGACTGATCCTGTTAGGGCAACATAGGTGGGTTGTTTGGTTAGGTGTCTGGAGGCGCTAGGACAGGATGTGGATATGAGAAATTGCCTTTATTTGGCAATGGGTTGGATTGAGCCAATTGAGTTATTAATCAATTTGTTAGGAGTTAGGCTTGTTGCAACACCTTCCCCCCCTTGGGTCCCAGGGACAGCTTTGTCCAAGACGTCTGGGGGTAGGTCGTCTGGTGCCCTGGCTCCATACTGTTCAAGTTTCTGTGCTGTTGCTGGAATGACGCTCTCCCATTGTTTCACCCTGGCCTTACAGAGGCGTAATCAATCATGATGCATCACCTTATCCTTGCATCATTTTCCAAGAGCTTGGACAAGGTAGGTATTGTTTGGGTATACTTGAAGGATGATGGTGGGGCCTACTTTCTTGGGTTGGAGCTTGGACTTATCTGGGTTCAAGACCCAGACCTTGTTGCCAGGCTCAAATTGTTGGAGAAGAGGCTGTTCCATGGCTTTCACTTGTTTGGCCTCCCTTTCTGGTTGTGTGGCTTGAATAGTGGCTATTTGGGGCTCATCTCTGCTTGGTATTTTGCTGGGCAGAACAAGACAGGTGACATTGTTGGTGGTTTTGATCTTGGGCTTGGTGCCAAAGACCATCTCATAAGGGCTATAACCTGTTGCTGTGTTATGCCATACCTGGCATACCATTAGTGCCATAGGGAGATGAGTTGCCCACTTAGTTGGGTCATCCGCGGAGAGTTTGGCTATTGCTTGAACAAGGGATCCGTTGAGCCTCTTGACTTGTCCATTTGCTTGGGGATAGTAGGGAGTGGTTACTATGTGCTTGATTCCCTGTTTGGTGAGGTATACATTGGTTTTCTCTGCGGTGAGTTCCTTGCCTCCATCTGTGATCAAGAGATCAGGTGTACCAAATTTAGAGACAATTTCTTTACCAATGAACCTTTGTATATTGTTGCCAGTATGCTGGTGGGTTGCTTGGGCCACAGTCCACCTTGTCACATACTCTACAGCCGTAATGATGTACTTTTTATTATCATAAGCTTTCCCTGACATGGGTCCCACAATGTTGAGGGCCCGAACCTTGAAGGGTTTGCTTATTGATATAGGGAGTACCAATTTGGGTGGTGCTTGGCTCTTAGCAACCTTCTCACATATCTTGCACTGCTCCACCAGTTTGAAGGTATCCCTGTATAGTGAGGGCCACCAATACTTTGACTTTAGGAATTTGAATAGGTTGTGTGCTTTTGTATGGCCTAGATCTCTATGGTATCTAAGAACTGTATCTACTCTTTGTGATACAGGGACATATGGGACACTTGTGCTGTCAGTCATCTTTTGGTGGAGTACACTGTGGACATTGGCAAGCAAGTGCTCATTTTTAAGGACCATGGCTTGAGTGGGCTTGGTTGTGCCTTTGGGGAATCCTTTGTTCTTGTTGCACATGACCAGGAGGGGCCAATTGGGATCAAGTCCTGTAGCCCCCCTGGATTGGCGTAGGTACAAGCGGGATAACACATTGGCAACCTTTAGCTCCTCTCCAGGTTTGTACTCTATTTGCATTGGATATCTTTGGATTAGTTCCATCCATTTTGCCTGACAACGGGCAAGATTTACTTGGGTTTTTAAGTACACAAGGGACTTATGGTTGGTTAGACAAGTAAACTCTTTTTGTTGGTCTAGATAACAGCACCATTTGATTAGGCAGTGGACCATTGCTATAATTTCTTTATCATGAATTGGGTACCAACATTCACTGTCTGTCAGCTTGCGGGACTTTTAAGCAACAAAAAGGTACTCCCCATCTTGATTCTTAATGCACAATACTCCACCAATGGCCATATCAGAAGCATCTATTTCCATTTGGTAATCTCCATCCTGCATGGGGTACTGTAAAAATGGGGCCTCTATGAGCTTCTGTTTGAGCTGGCGGAAGTTGTAGTCCTGTAGAGGGGTCCACTCAAATTTGGAATTCTTGCCTGTGATTTGTGACAACGGCACAGTCAGTACACTACATTCTGGGATGAAGCGTTGGCAGTATGCTATCATGCCCAGGAAGGTTCTAAGTTCTGACTGGTTTGTAGGTGGCGGCATGTCTCAAATAGCTTTGACCTTGTTGGGGTTGGGGCGCATGCCTTTCACTCCCACGAGGTGTCCCAGGAAGGGGAGTTCCTGTTGATAGAACATGCTCTTTGAGGGTTTGGCTAGTAGTCTGTTTTTATTGAGCGTCTGTAACACCACATGAAGGTCTATGTTATGCTGTTCCTTGGTGGGGCTGTATACAATGATATTGTCTTGGTACACCAGGGCGTGTCAGCCAATATGTTTGGCAAAGACTTTGTTCATGTACGTGACAAAGGTTGATGGTGCATTAGTCATCCCAAAATTAAGGACCATACACTCAAAGGAGCCATACTTGGTTCAGAACGCTGTTTTAGGAATGTCTTCCTCCTTGACTCTGATTTGGTTGTAACCTGCGGTTAGATCTATTTTGGAGAAATGTGTTGCTCCTCCGAGGGCATCAAAGAGTTCATCAGTCAGAGGTAAGGGGTAACAATTCTTCACAGTTACTTTGTTTAGGGAGCGGTAGTCAGTGACCAGTCATAAGAATCCGTCCTTCTTTGCCACAAAGAATACTGATGTGCCATATGGGGACTGTGAAGGTCATATTAGTCCCTTGTCCAGGGCTTTGGCTAGATGTTTTTGTAGGGCATCATCCTTTTTGGGTGTCAGCTTATAGATGGTGTGAAGACAGCTAAAATTGACTATCAATGATGGTCAAGTAAACTGGTATGGCATAATCAATAATCACTGATTAGCAGTGCCATGAGGATTTACCGCCGGTAAATCCTCAGTTAGTTGTTTCACGCCAGTAATTAACAGATCACTATTTACCGCCGACAAATCCCTAGATTAGCCAATTGCCGCCAGTAAATCTATTGCATATTAATTTCCGCCGGCAAATCTATGGGATGTTAGTCTATCAACTAAATAACTGGATCACCTTTGGCATTTACAGCTTCATCAGTTCTATCCTCCATATCCAACTGATAAGCATCATAACAACCCAGGGGGGATTTACCGCCGGTAAATCCCTTGTTCGACACATGATCAACTCGATTGCCAGATTTGAACCAGGCATGTACATGCCGTAAGTTCCAATCTACTACGCAGTAGTCTTAGCACCATATTCCGCCAGTATGTTCTGAGTTGCTCTCTGCCAGTATATTGTTACCTATTTTCCGCCGGTAAATCCCGAGTCATATTCCGCCAGTAAATCCATATCCATTTCCCGCCGGAAAATCCCAAGATTTATTCCTCAGCCAATCAGGTGGCTTACGTATCCAACCAACCAGCGCACGCCAGGAGGCCAGCTGTACAGGAGAGGCCTGATCTTGCCTCCTCCCAAGCCCTACACCACTTGTCACAACCAATCAGACCATTGCAAGTCAGCTGAACAGGATCACAGCTAGGACCAGATGCCCAGGATCCTGACAAGAGGCCACCACACTACACCCAGAGCGGTATTTAAAGTACCACTTGAGGGCCCTAAAACACAACCTTTATCACCTCTTTATCAGAAATCTCGTAGGCCAGCCGGGCTAGAGACTTCGTAAATAAAAACACAATAAAGTTCACTTCCTATTCTTTGAGAAGTCCTTGTAGAAAAGGACAGGTAGGATTTTATTCACAGGTCCCGACTAACAACTTAAGAGTCATAGTCGTGAACATAAGAGCTATAAACCCAGAAAGCTTTACATTGGAGCCCAACCAAAATTGTGGTCGGAGCCTGATGAATCAAGAAACCGCAAGTAGAGGCCAAGGGTCGCCCTTGGCCACCAACCCACCCTGTGCCTTCTCCTCTGCGTTTGGTGACAAGATGATCACCAGCGACGTGGAGCGGGAGGCGCACTTCGATATCAGCGAGCCCGTGGTCACTGAGCCCCCTGAGGTCCTTCCTTGGGAGCTCTTCCAGATCTCGCCTGTCCCAGCTGGGCCCTTGTGTTCTCAAGGGTTCGACAGGGACACTGTTCGCCAGACCGCAGACCAGCTGCTCCGCGGGTTCTCTCTCTATCCTGGGGAGCAACCTGATGGCGCCCTGGGTGTGTTCTCATTCCTGCGTAACCAGGATGCAAAATGGGATGTGTTTGTGCGCTTCAGGAATGCCACCATTCAGCTCCTCCAGGAGCGTCTGGCTGATCAGTCCGTCTGCGTGGACTTCTTGAGCACTTTTGTTCAACCCAGTATCAAGCGCCTCCATATTGTTACCGCTCGCCAGAATCTGGAGCTTGCCACCCTTGGCTCCTCTGTGATGTCGCTCCGCCAGGAGTGGTCTTCTACCCTATCTGGGATGAATGCTGCCTTTGGCAACCTCCGGGCTGTAGTCCTGGCAAATCAACGCATGGGGGGGACCGCTCACTCACGCATTGATGAGTTGATTGCCCTCCTAAACGCCAGACTGCAGCAGGTGGTAGACAAAGCAATGGATGCAAGGGGTGCCTCTCGCCCCTGGCTTAGAGCTGTCCACACCTCATGCACTAACACCGAACGTTTCTTGAACGATGTTAGTACAGACATTGGGAGTGCAGCCCACCGACTGGATGCTAGTGATAATGCAGTCCAGCAGCTGCAAGCCCGCCTTGCTCAGGTGGAAGATGTGACGGAAATTGAAGGATTATAAGAAGTTGTTTCAAGGTGATGAGGGATAAACACCCAAATCCACAAGGAATTCAGAATTAACCACCATCTCAACTTCAGATATCTCTTAGTAAAATTTCCTAGAATAATACCAGGATTGAGTAGAATGAACAAGACCAACCAGAGTAGGAATAAATAAATCATTTGGGAAGTGATTAGAGTATCCTCTGGATAGAGCTCCGGGCATTGGGAAGACGGAACCGGGACTGCGTTCATTTCATCGACAAAGGCGCGAACGTCGGGGGTTTCGATCGACGGAACCGGGGGCGCGGACGGGGCGGAATTCGCGGCGGGGCCCCATCTACCAGTGATAATCCTGTTGATTATAAGGTTATACGGGATATACCGTAGCAACCCTAAAATAATAGTCATGTTGTTACTTAGAATGAAGATTGGTTTTATTGAATATAGAGGACTCAACTCTTAAGAGTTGATTGTGAATAATTTTCGTATATATACCAATTTCCTTTCGACTCAGCAATTTTCACTTGAGTCTACTCCTTCCAGTCTTTTTTTTTTCATTCCAGAGAGTACTTGGACCAGTAAGAAAGGAGACTCAAAGTGATTAACTTCTGATGCCCATTCTGATTAATCAACCGATATCTAGTGATTCTTAGATTACGTCGATTTATCAGTGTCAGAGCAAGAGGGACAGGGATTTTCTGATGACGTACAGGTGCAGCTGTGACCCATTTCCGATCCACTGTGTTATTTAGATCTTCAGAACTCGTTAATTTACTTAACGGTTTCCCAAATCGACGCTCTTTACGCTTTGGGCGGATAATACCCGGCATTATGGAACTTATCGTGACATTACCCTCTGCTTTAGGCTGGGGAATCAAACCACCGTCAGGAAGGTGGGAGAGAGAGAAGTTTTTGTGGGCAGGTGGGAGTTTCATAGCGGCCAAGGTTGCAGGGGGGTGACCGACAGCGTCAGGAAAACGAGAATAAAATTCTCGAATGAGATCGGGAGCGTTTACACAATCATAATGGGGGACCCACGAATTCTCTGATTCTGGGTATCCTTTCCAAGACACAAGATATTCGAGTCTTCGTCGATTTCTTCGGGATGCTAAAATGCATTGTAACTCATACTCAGGTTCACCTTCTACCACAATTGGTTGGGTAGGGATTTCTTCTTTACCAAGGTATGGAGTGAGTAAGCATTCGTGGAAGGTGTGGAAGATTTTAAAGGCTGGTGGCAGGAGCAGACGGTAAGCAGAAGGACCAATCTGTCGTTCAACTTTGAAGGGACCTACACGCTTGGGTCCTAACTTTCGGCAGGGAACTTTTAACTTCATGTTACGGGAGTCAACCATCACTAGGTCACCAGGACGATAAGTTGGACCTGCTTGACGTTTCCGATCTGCATATTCCTTGTAAGTTGTCACGGCAGCGGCGAGGGTGGATTGGAGCTCCTGATGGACCTGCTTAAGTGCAGCCGCTTGATCAGTCGCGGCCTCCACGTTACTTATTAGTCTAGGACCCATGTTGGAAGAGGGGTTATAGCCTACATTAGCATAGAATGGAGATACCTGGGTTGAGGTGTGAGGGGCGTTGTTGTATGTAAACTCAGCCATAGGTAGGTTGGAACTCCAGTTATCCTGACTTGCATTTGTGTAGCAACGTAGGTAGACCTCTAAACTTTGGTTTACCCTCTCCGTTTGTCCATCAGACTGGGGATGGAAAGCCGTTGAGCGGCAGAGCTTAATCCCTAGTATCCCAGTAAATGCTTCCCAAAATTGCGCAATGAACTGCGGACCTCGGTCACTTACAATTTCCATAGGGATGCCATGCAGTGAAAATATCCGGTCCACAAACAACCTTGCTGTTTCTACTGAGGTAATGGTAGTTGAGCAGGGGATGAAATGCGCCATTTTTGTGAAACGATCTACTACTACCATGACAGCATTGAACCCATTGGAATCGGGGAGTTCACCTATGAAGTCCACAGACACTGACGTCCACGGTCCAGCAGCCGGTTGAAGGGGAACCAACAAACCTGTTGTTTTGTTCCTGCTTGCCTTAGAGCGGATACAAACTAAGCAATCCCGAACGTAGGCTGCTACTTGCACTGTTAATCCCTTCCAGGAAAATTGGCGTCGGATTAGCTCAATTGTCTTATTTTTCCCAGGATGGCCAGCGGTAGGGCTGTTGTGATGGGCTTCCATGATTTCGTCTCTGATGGTTCCTTCTGGTACCCATAACCGCCCTTGATGGTATAGCACGGAACCTATTTTATGGTACCCTTGAGGTTGGCCTACTGGATCTTCACAAGCTAGTTCTAACAATCTTTCATAACTTTTTGACAAGGCTTGCAAAAATTTTGCTTTGGAGTAGAGGTCCAAGTCTGTATGCTCTGCAACCGACATAGTAGCTAAGGAGACAACAGTTTCTGCTACAAATGGCATGACTGCCTCATCTGGGATGACAGTATGAGTATTAAACTCGACATCTAAACCAGCATTGGGGAGATGGGAGGGGTTTCGACTCAGAGCATCCGCAAGATGGTTGTCTATGCCCTTAATGAACTCGTATCTGAACTTGTATCGAGCCAATTCACCATGCCATCTTGATTGTCGACCTGATAATACTCTTGGTTGTCGGTAATACAGTAATGCTTTGTGGTCTGTTCTGACAATAAAGGGGTGTCGAGCGGACATTAGATGGTGGTGCCAGTGTTTCAAGGATTCCACTACTGCTAGTAATTCCTTGTCGTATATCATGTAGTTCCGTTCCCGGGACTCCATCTTCCTGGAAAAGTATCCTACCGGCCGTTCAACTTCATCCTTGCCAGTTTGGAGTAAAATTCCAGCTACCGCGTATTTGGATGCATCTGTTGAGACTACAAATGGTAGATCTGGATCAACGTGTCGCAAGACTGGAGAGGATAATAATAAAGACTTGACTGCTAAAAATGCGCTGGCACACTCTGAGGTCCAAACCAGGGTGGTTTTCCCACTGGCCGAGTACAAAGGAGCTGCTACTTCAGATAAGTGTGGGGTGAACTTCTTTAGGAAAGTACAAGTCCCAAGGAAGCTTCGAAGCTGGGAAACTGTTACTGGGGTGGCATAATCTCTGACCGCTTCCTCCTTGTCTGGAGCAATTGTGTGTCCATCCTCAAAGATAATATTACCTAAGAAGGTAACCTTACGTTTGAAGAACTCACACTTGCTCCGTTTAATGATCAGGTTTGCTTTGAGGATACGTTCAACTACAGCAGACAAGTGAGCTTTATGTGATTCCTCATCTGGGGAAAAGACAAGAATGTCATCCATATAGGCAATGGCACACACGCCCAACAGGTCACCCAAGACGGAGTCGATTAGGCGTTGGAAGAAGGCAGGAGCATTCTTTAGGCCAAATGGCATGACCCTAAACTGAAAGATGCCTTTCTTGGTTTGAAATGCAGTTAACCACTCCATTCCCTCAGCTATTCTCACTTGATTGAAGGCATTCAAGAGGTCAAGCTTTGAGAAGACCTTTGCCTTTTCTACACAACGTGAGATCTGGGCTTCTAGGGGAAGAGGATATGGGTCAGGAATGGTAATATTGTTCAGATTCCCGTAATCAACGCAAGGCCGTAAAGTACCGTCGGCCTTTTGAACAAACAGCAGAGGCGAGCAAATAGAGGAGGCCTTCTTAAAAATGTGCCCTTTTGCGAGCATATCCCTAGTCCATTCTTCCAAACAAGCATCCTCCTTTAAGGTCAATGGATAGATAGGAGATGCTATGCGGATAAGGTCTACTGTGACTTTGAAATCAAAATCAAACTGAGAATGCTTAGGGAGACACTCCCCTCTAGAGGCATCAAAAGCTTCTCTCCAAGGCTGGAGACAACCAGGTAAATCTGAACTTAACTGGGGAGGAATGGGAACAGCTTGGATAGTCTTTGTGAACTTTTCAGATTCTGATATCTCTAAAAGGGGGATGTGAATAGTGATACCCGAGGGATGGTCCACTTGAAGCACATTCTCTTTCAGAAGAGTGGACACATTGTGCTCTCGCCACCAACCAACACCAAGGATGATAGGATACATGAGCGTTGTACAGATCAAAAATCTGACGGTAAAAGACTGTCCGGCTACTGTGAAGGTCACCGGCTGCTCAAGTTGAAAAGAAGGAAAAGTTTGACAATTTCCTCCTTTAACACGTAAGCCAGGGTGATATTTCAACTGAAGGAGGTCAGCAGTTTCCACGCTCATGAAGTTTTCGGATGCACCAGTGTCCATGAGAATTGCCGGACGGAAGATTGACTGGCCATTATCGATACTACCATAAAACAAGAAATATCCTGAAGAGGGTTTATTTGCTACAAAAGGAGCTTCCTCAACAGGAGCAGAGTTCTGTTTGGCAGAGTTCACCACCGCAAGGGTAGCAGGATGTTCTTGGAAATAGTGTTCAATCATCTCTTGTACAGCAGCTGGCAAGACAGGACGATCACGATTGATAGGAACTAGAGGGAGGTCGCCGAGCTCGGGGACCACAACTGCTGCAGGAATCTCATGTTGCATCATGGCTAGCGAGTTCTCTGGAGAAGCCTTTTTGGCGGTCAAACGGGACTGACTGGACAAGCAAACTTCCCGATTGTTTCCCACTGATACCTGAGACAATGCAGGGCTAGACTGGGGAACCCAAGTACCAGAGACACGATCGGAAGCCAAAGGCAAGAGCCCAGTTTTAGTGGTAAAAGGGGGTGAGACATATGTGAGGATCTTGCTTACCAGGGCCTCAGTTGTGGTTAACGGGGAATCCCAAACTGCTAACTCTTGTGCAGTTCGGTCAACTGCTAACCACAACGCTGAGAGCTTGTTTACTTCAGGTACATCAATAGTTTGGCAATATGCTAAATATTTAGGTAGAAACACCGTCAAGGAATCGGAGCCTTGGCGAAAGGAATATAGCTTGCGGTATATTTTCACCTCTTCCAGCCGTACACATGACGAGCTTAACAAAAGGGAGAGCGAGGAGCTTTCCGTTAACACGCGAGGATTTCGCTCAACTGCCGAAAGCAACCATTCACGGGCGTCCTCAGAGACCTTTGTCATCACGTGGTAGACTTGGGATTTGTGACTGAGAGAGGACCCAGAAAAGAACGACAGAGCCGATGTAACTTCGCGAGAGATTTCATCGGTGGGAGGAGCGGGGTAATAATCCGGACGCCATAATAACATAGCGCGCCGGAAAAGGGAAGCAGGGGGACTAGGATCAACCACCACGACCGAAGAAGGAAACCACAAATTAAAAAATATGCCAAACTGAAGGCTCAAAAATGAACTCATACAGATAAACATAGTTAAAGCGGGAATTTCCGCGGTGCAGGAGAAGAGAAACAGAATCTCATTTCTTACTGCTTCCAAAAACTCAGACGTAGAAGAGTTGAGTAATGTGACGGAAATTGAAGGATTATAAGAAGTTGTTTCAAGGTGATGAGGGATAAACACCCAAATCCACAAGGAATTCAGAATTAACCACCATCTCAACTTCAGATATCTCTTAGTAAAATTTCCTAGAATAATACCAGGATTGAGTAGAATGAACAAGACCAACCAGAGTAGGAATAAATAAATCATTTGGGAAGTGATTAGAGTATCCTCTGGATAGAGCTCCGGGCATTGGGAAGACGGAACCGGGACTGCGTTCATTTCATCGACAAAGGCGCGAACGTCGGGGGTTTCGATCGACGGAACCGGGGGCGCGGACGGGGCGGAATTCGCGGCGGGGCCCCATCTACCAGTGATAATCCTGTTGATTATAAGGTTATACGGGATATACCGTAGCAACCCTAAAATAATAGTCATGTTGTTACTTAGAATGAAGATTGGTTTTATTGAATATAGAGGACTCAACTCTTAAGAGTTGATTGTGAATAATTTTCGTATATATACCAATTTCCTTTCGACTCAGCAATTTTCACTTGAGTCTACTCCTTCCAGTCCTTTTTTTTTCATTCCAGAGAGTACTTGGACCAGTAAGAAAGGAGACTCAAAGTGATTAACTTCTGATGCCCATTCTGATTAATCAACCGATATCTAGTGATTCTTAGATTACGTCGATTTATCAGTGTCAGAGCAAGAGGGACAGGGATTTTCTGATGACGTACAGGTGCAGCTGTGACCCATTTCCGATCCACTGTGTTATTTAGATCTTCAGAACTCGTTAATTTACTTAACGGTTTCCCAAATCGACGCTCTTTACGCTTTGGGCGGATAATACCCGGCATTATGGAACTTATCGTGACACTTACGGCCTTTCAACTAAATACTCCTAATGTAGAGCAGATCATGGCTATGGCTGTTAGACTAGCCCGTGAAGGAGCCCTTCCCAGCCTTCAGCTTCATGTGGGACATACCGACTATCTTGAGTTAATCATGAGTCATCATCTCCCCCCAGTTTGCCTCTCATCATATGATACCGTCTGTTCGCTTATAACCCAGTTTGTCCACCCCGCTCTTGTCCACCATCAGATGACTCTTGGGCTTTGTACACAGGAAGTGAATAACCTTCAGGCCGCTTTGACAAGCCATTGGGATCAGTTTGTTGCCTACCAACAATGGGCTCATACTTTATTTTCGCTTATCTCTGATAACCAAAGAGATACCACATCCTCTCACACTTGTCTTCTTGCCGCCGTCAATCATATTCGAGCATCTATACCTGAGTATGTACGGGAGCGGCTAGAAGAGTCCCATGAGATGCAAAGACCCTGGCAGGCCCAGGTGGATTCAACTTTAGAGCTACAAAGGTCTGACTTTGAACAATTAGTAAGCCAGCTAAACGAGTTCCGAGTATACACAAGCATGCAAGTACAAGAGTTGTCTGCTGCGTTATGGCAAGAAGGCGCTAGACTACAAGACACTATGAACAGAGAAAGGGCAGCTTCTAACGCCATCATTCAAGATCTAAAAGCACAAATTGAAGCATTATCCAAGGCTGCTGCAGCTGCCCCTCCAACTCCCCCTCCTGATGGGTTAGACAGCCGAGAACAACGATTGTGGGATGCTATCGAGGAATTACGTATGACAACTCGTAGTCAAGGACCTCCTCCTCCTCCGCCACAACCAGACCCTCAAGTAGCCACGTTAACTGCCCGTGTAGAGGAATTGCAGCTTGAGCTTGCTGAACTGCGGGCTTCCATAGCTCCTATTGTGGCTTCCTCTGAGGCATCCTTGACTGACGGGTGCTGTCCAGGCACTAATGGACAATCTCAAATCCATTGCGCTAATGAGCTGGTTGCCATGGCTAACGAAGTGGATAACCTCAAGGATGCTCACTCCAACCTAGACAGGGACTTCCAGGAGCTGAATGAGTTGATTGACTCAGTAAATAACCGGTTCTCTCCCTGTCTATCAGTTGGCCCCACCTTGACCTCCCGTATCGCTGAGCTATCCACCGTAGTCACCAACCAAGGACAACGTCTTGACACTTTAAGCTCAAACATCTCGACCGCAACAAATGAAGGTGTTCGTAATCGTGAGGCTCTGGACATCCTTGAGGGAAGCGTTTGCCAGTTATGGACCCTCCAGCCTCCTGTCGAGTCAGAACCCGACTCATCCCCCCGTATCAATATGGTAGATAGCAACAATAATACTGGCCCAATTCCTGAGGCCCACTTCAAACCCACCTTCAAACAGGTGTTTGATCCTAAGACCTCTACCATAGCCGCATTCCTGACTATATATGAGACTGCAATGAGGAGAGCCTCTGATGAGGTGAAAAAAGAGCACATCCTGACCTGCCTCCACCCTACCTGTCAAGAAGTAGTTGTTCCTGAACTTCTGTCTATTACGTCCTGGGAAGACATGAAGCAACTGCTAACTGACGAGTTTGGAGGAGACCTCAGTCTAGAAGTCAAAAAAGATGCCTTCATGCATATAGCCTTTAAACCAAAAGAAACGTTGGCCGAGTTTGCTGATAGATTCTATATGGAGGGTCAACAACTAATCACTAGCAGACAATTGACCACCCACGAAGCTTATACTGCATGCGCCCAAGCCCTCAAAGTCAACCAGCTCCTCTGTCTCCACTTCAAAGCTCATAAAGCCATGCTTACTTCCATGAAGAGCATCAAGACCCTCCTGCAGGATATGCATCTTACACACTCTGGGACAGTAGTTAGAGAGAGCAAGACTGCTTCCTCCTCTGGGTCATCTTCGCGGGCCCCGCGCATCTTGACTATGGATGCTCAAAACCAGCCTAAACGCCAAGGATGTCATAACTGCGGCGTGGTTGGACATCATTCCCGCGTGTGCACCAACCCTAAGGTTGAGGGAGCTGATCCCAGGTCACACATGGGAAAAGGGATGTCAACCTAGAGGCGGAGATGCTCTTGGTTGACTCAAATCCTCAGTCTCCCCCCCTCCGTCTGTTGTGTTATCAGGATCTGCAGCCCTACGTCCTCCCATTCTACACCTATTCCACAATATCTCTGATGAATCTGGGGCCAGTGACGACGATGCAGATGATCAGGACGCCTATGGCTATTCAGTCTTAGCAGTACCTGAGACCATCACAGTCCCCTACAAGTTGCGCTCTGGTAAGGCAACTACCACCACCAAGCCTTCCCGTGAAGCTAAAGAGGTAGTTGCTCGTCCATACCTTACACAAGCTGCTAGAGCCCCTGTCCTGGTTGAGTCGTCAGAAGAAGCAGCTGAAATAGCTGATGCTGTCTTTCAGAATGTCTCTATTGCTCTCCCTCTACAAACGGTCTATAAGGAATTCCCTGGCTTAAGGTGTATGATCAAGAAATGGGATAAGGAATTGGCTGAAGCGCAAGATGTCTTAACAGTCCTTCCTCCGTTTGGACGTACCACAACTCAAATAGAAATATCCGTACAGAAGGTCAAGATCAAAGCTGTCTTAGATACAGGGTCCCCTGTCAACGTTGCTTCGTCTAAACTTGTCAAGAAGCTCAAATTGGCTCCAGACCTCAACTATCACCAGACTTATGGTACAGCTGGCCTATCCATGACCAGAGCCCTTGGTGCGTATTCTGCTCTGCCTATGAGATTTGGCAAACTCCTTTTAGCTGCCCCTGCTGTGGTGCTCGAGAACAACAGCTACGACCTGTTAATTGGGACCCAGTTTCTACGTGAGTACAATGGCATCATCAATTTAAAAGAAGGATTCCTTTCTATTCTTGGTTATGAGATCCCGCTTATATTTGAGGAACCTGAAAAACTCCCTGGGAAACGCCTAAAGACCTGCTTGTTAGAATATCCATCTGGTATCTTCACCCTGAAATACCGCACCCATTCCTCTAACCTGAAGTGTCCCCCTTCTTCTTGTGACGCTTCGGAAGGAGTACCTCTCCTTGCCACATCTGCCGTCACTATCCCTCCTGGTTCCCAAGTTATAATGAACTCTCAAATCTCCTATGAGCTGCCTGAGCGCACCTTCCTAGAGTTGTACTCTCCGTCCTCCTTAGGCCGTTTGGAGCCTCTTCTGTGTCCAGGCATCCTGGACGTTTCCCATAAAGAACCTATCCATCTGCTGTTGGCTAATCTAACTCCCCAACCCATTACGGTGTCTAGAGGACAAGTAGTTGGTCACGGACGCCTCCTCAATGCTGCTGATGTACTGTCACTACACCCCTTTGGTACATTCGATGATTTTAACCTGCCTGAAGATGAACCTCACGTGTTGTCCCTGTTCACTGCGGAGGACTTCCCACAGCTCTCTCCTGTACAACAAAAAGAGGTACTGGCTCTTCTAGATCAGTTCTCGGATATCTTTGCTAAGGATAGCACCAATTATGGTCTAGCCAAGGGTGTCATACATCAGATAGATACAGGTGATGCCCCTCCCTTCCGCGCTAAGCCATATCGCCGTAGTAGAGTGGAAGACGCTCAGGTCTCCAAGGAACTCAAGCAATTACTGGATGCTGGACTTCTAGCTCCATCTCAGAGTCCATGGGCGTCTCCCTTGCTGATTCTCAAGAAAAAAGATGGTGGACACCGCATTGTCATGGATTATCGACGCCTGAACTCCCTGACCAAG
>CAKOGF010000135.1:0-17395 GCA_933228935.1 Pemphredon lugubris
TAATCAAAGCACTATAATAAATCTGATCTATACTTCTTAAAGTAAAATTGCTTTAATATTCATTATATTATATGTAATAATATTATTTGCTTAATATAAAGATAAGAGCCTTAGCTTCATTTTGATAGTTTACAGCATTTAAAAATATTTTTTTTTGTCAAGTTATTACTGTTTGAAATTTATAACTTGTAATGAGCTTTTTTTACAAGTCGAACTGAAAAGAGCTACGAATTTGCTAGCATAAGTATTAGAAAATGGCCTAATAATCAAAATAATGACCCATATCTTTGATTTTTAAGAAACACAAAACCACAAACATGAACCCTTATGAAATAAAATTTTCAATTTAAGTAATCAGTTAACATAC
Source organism: Pemphredon lugubris (assembly GCA_933228935.1). Lineage (NCBI taxonomy): Eukaryota > Metazoa > Arthropoda > Insecta > Hymenoptera > Crabronidae > Pemphredon > Pemphredon lugubris. The sequence goes on from CAKOGF010000135.1 coordinate 368, forward strand.
AGTTTACTACGATATCACCAAAATAAGTTTAAGGTAGTGTTTCGATTTCCTTAAAATTTAGAATAGTTTTTTGGAATAAATATTAGATATGAGTGTTACAATAAAGATAAATATATGTAAATCTTTGAATATTTATTAAGAATTAATAGAGCAGGAATTTTATTGGGAGGCATAACAGAGCTAGGAAAAGTTAGTATAAAATATAATATTATTATCTTGTGTTGGCCTTGCAGATTAAGTGTAGAGGATAAATTTATAAATAAATTTAACCTCTCCCACCTCCAACCCACTTAAATGCAAGGCGTGTACTATGCCATTGTCTTAGTTCCCTGTTGTGAATTCCAGCGCCTTATCAGGTACTCTCAGTCATCACCACTGCCACCATCACCCTTGCCCTTGTTGATACCAACTGTAGCTCATCATCCTAGCCTTTATACCTATCTGCTATCTCTCAGCCCTTTGGCTTATCTGCTTATCTTTCATCATTGGTCAGAAAATAATGCTTGTTTAATTCCCTCCTGTGGTATAACTGGCAATAACTTGAATTTCAGTTTGAACCTCTGGTTTGAAATTCATCTTCTGTAAGTATCCACTTGATCCAAAACCATCCCTCTAAACCCTCTCAATTTCAATATTTGCATATTTTTAAAGAGTATTTAAACTCTACAACTTTTCAATAAAGCAACACAAGTATTTTACCAAATCTTTGATTTTGGCTATTCTGGAGTTTAATTTAAATCTTGGATTCTGTCTCTGGTTTTCTGCTTTGAATCCACCAACGTCAGGAAGACAATACCTCTGTCCTAAACCCACAATACTGTAAGAACCTGCCTTTCCCCCATTATATCTTACTCCATATCTAAGCCAAAATATATCCAACCAAATAAAGGCTATATGCTTAGTCATCATTGCTTAGTATATTACTTATCTGCATAATCTTTTATCAGTGATTGGATAGCTATACTTAGCTGATTCCCCTATCTATATCCAAAATACATCCAATCAAATTAGGCTACTTGTTTATCCATCATTCTTCAGTCTTAGACTTATCTGTTGCTCTTTTATTATTGGTTAAAAAATTATGCTTGGCTGATTTTGCTTATCTCTAACTGAAATATATCCAATCAAACAAATAATTTGTTTATACCCATCATCTCTCTGTATAATTAGTTATCTGCTTATTGTTGTGAATGGCAATATCCAGACTCTGTCAATTTTGCCTGAGGTGGGTTCAAATCTAGGGGCAGATTTGAAACTCTTATCTTTCAAATTTGGTGCTCAAAATTATACCCCTCCCATAAACGGAGCGGTATCAATTTCTGGATTCAAGCCTGACGTTCAGGATCTCCTTTCCACTTGTACAGGTGGCAAGTGATCCTATTAACCCACTGTATTCTGTGGTGCCTATTCACAGTATATATTCCCATTCTATTTTTAATAAAATCTAAGTTCTACATACTCTCTTTTCTTGTGTGTTCTTTTGTACTTCAGCGCGCCCTCCCTAGACGCTTCTAGAGGAGTTGACTTATTACACTTTCAGTAATAGCAGCGACAAGGTAAACGTCCCCTTCTTGCTTCCTCTCTGCTAACCGTTTGGCTTAGTATGACCTCAATCCTACTGTTAGGATTTCCCCACTTTGCCCTCCTTGCTGAGTCCTTGTGAGTGCACGACAGACACCACCTTTGCTTATTATATGTCTAAGCAAGGGGTATTCAGTGGAAAAGATTCAAAATCTTATGGTTTCACAACCAGTTGATTATCTTGGAGTGTTTGAGGACAGCCCTGTTTTCTGTCCAGTGTTGAGCTACTGTAAGACTGTAGATAATAATATTGCCCAGGTATAAGATGGCATATTTCCCTATGGGTTCTTTGATCACTTTGTCTATAAAAAACATGGAGGTACTGGGGCATTTTTTCATGCCAAAATTCAACACCAAACAGTTGAAAGACCTTTAATTTGTATAAAATGATGTCTTTGGTATGTCTTTGGGCTTCTGTAGATTTGATGGTAGTCAAAGGTGAGGTCAATTTTTTGTGAAGTACTGAGATTCTCTCAAGGCATTGAAAATGTCATCAATAAAAGTCAAAAATACTTATTATTAATTGTGAAATCATTGAGAGCTCTTTAATTAGTGACAAGATGTAGACCTCCGTCTTTCTTGGCAACAAAGAAGACAGTGGCTCTAAAAGATAATTTAGAGGGGCATATGATTCCCTTCTCAAACGCTTTATTGAGGTACTTCTTGAGGGCGTTGTTTTCTGAGGTTTGAGGCAGTATACGGGTCTAGTTTTGGGTACACTACCTTTGAGATTAATTTCATGGTGTATATCTCTGTCAGGTGGTAAGCCTGGTAGTTACTCCTGGAACACATTGGGGAACATTTGTATGAGTTTTGTTAAAAATGATTTGCTTCTGGTGATGCTTCATTGTCCTTGAAGTGGATGATCTAATAGGTGGTTGTTTCTTAGTTGATATTGTTGAATTCAGAGTTGTTGCTGTCAGTTTCTGAGATTTTGACAAATATGTTGTCTCTCATGAGAGTAACAAGGTGTTTAGGGTAGACATGATAGTGTAATTTTATGTGTTAAATGGTGAGCATAGAGATTTCCTAGTCAATGTGTGGCTTAGTCTTTCTCATCCAGTCTAGGCCTAACACAACACCATACTTGGGGATTGGATTAATTGGGCCACTGATGGTGGACTGGAGATCTTCTATCTAGGCTTGGAATGGTTTTGCACCTCTTGTTACTTTCACATCTCTGTTGTCAGTCATTATCACATGTTTTACATTACTTTTGAAGGTAGGTAATTCCACAAAATGGGCAATTCTTTTGTCACTTAGGGACCTGTCTGCTCCAGTATCGAATGAAGTGGTGTCATGGTAACATCAAAAGCAGAAATGATAAGTGAGCTGTTTTTTCAGTCTGAGTGTCAAAAATAAGAGGATCTTTGGAGGGTACTTGAATCATGGTGATAGAATTCACGTCCTGTTCTCTTTAAAAGTCTTGTTGGTCAGGGGAGAATGGCTTTTTTAAGCACTCCCCTGCTCTTTCCCAAGTTTTTGCTTTCTTCAGTGCTTTGTATGTTATTTAATTGATGCTGAGTGCTCCGCCACAGGGGTTAGAGATATGTGCTGGTTGTTTTCTGGGGCAAGTATACTTTCTTGGATTGGTTGTCTCCTTATGTTAGGCTGTTTGGTGGAGGCTATCAGCCTTCTGAGCTGCATGTTTGTCTTCTTGGAAGGTTTCTTGGAGATTATTGCAGTTGTTTAGCTCAAAGTGTCTCATAACATAAGAAGGTGAACAATCATAGAAGTTGACACACATAGATGGGTTGTAAAGTTCATATGGCTTGGTGATCTGTCAAAAATGTCTTTGTACACCACAATGTACTCATCAATGATTTCTGACATATTAAGTTTCTTTAGTTTTTGGGCAATCATGGTGTCAGTGTCTTTAAGCAAAAATCTGTCAATGAGGGCGGCTTTGAGAGTCCCCAGTTCTCTTTCTTTGTAGGGTTTGCTTCAAACCACTCACCAACAAACTTTGCAGCTATCCCAGTAACACTGAGTGCAATCTTGCTGGCCCAAAGTCTTAGTGGGTATACACCGTGAAAATGCAATGCTATGGATCCAAAATGTCCAAACCAAGTTCACCCAGGTCAGTTACCCACAAAGATACCAATCTCAGATGAACGTAAACATTAGAAGACTACTGCAGGTACTTTGGGTTGCTCTTGCTGTGTAGGTTGGTTTAGTGTGCCCCTAGTGGGAAGGTAGTTAAATTGGTCAATAGAGGCCAGAACATTATTGAATATAGTATATCCAGTAGGGACAGCTTGTCTTATCTCTTAGGCCAGCCAACTGGTTGGGAGCAACATATTTTGGGGTTTCTTTTTGTTTAGAAGGTATTGTTCCTCAAGTAAGATAGGATTTCAACCCCTACTGTTGCTACCATTGTCATGTATAAACTTTTGGAAATTATATATACTGAAATAAAGGGGAAGATTTGAAGGAACAAGATAGATATCTTTGTTGATAAAATAGAATAGGCTTATATAGCCTTTATTGCATCATGTTGTGAATGTAGATCACAACAGGCATGTGCTTTGAGGGAAGGTTTTGCCCTGGTATCAATTCTGGAAGCCTTTGTGTGAAATCAGGAGTTACAATGTAATCTGTCTATGTGGATTAAACTGATGAAGCTTGGTGAATTATTTACCCAAGAGTGAGTAATTGAAGGTGTTGCAACATCATGAATATATTATGTTTTAAAAAAATGCAAAAAATAGCCTTTATAATATTTTATATTTAATTAAGAAAAATAGGAATCTAATTGAGTTGGCATCCAAATATTCTTAATAGAGTTAGCATAAAGGCAAAGATCAGGATTTTCTTATTTTTATTGTAAGTTTCAATATATATTTAGCCTAGATTTTTTATTATTAAGGATGTTGACATTATACCTGTTCCATTTTAAAATTGTAATTCTTATTTAACAGTTGATAGTAAAAATAGCTAGTTTGGGAGAATTTAAATTTCAACGGTTAAATGCTAAAATGTACTGACTGTCTGAATGAGTTAATCCTGGAAGTTGCCCTCAAGGGCTGCTCTGGATGAGTACTCTACACCGGTATCATATATAAGTTAAGAAAGCCAAGCTATCAGCAACAATGATATTTTGTAAAAAAAGCTTTTCAAGTTGATTAAAGGATGCTTTAAATACTTATTTTTTAATTTGATGTGAAATTAATCCAATTTAAGTCTAGGGTTACATTATATCACCATACCTAGACAGCTAATTTTATTAGTGCTATGAACTATGAATTTCTTTTTTTATTAAACTTGAAGGCTTTATAAAAATCAAGTATTCATAAAAAAAGTATCGATGCATCGTTTAAATCTGGGGTCACATGTAAATGATGATTTACTTGTCATTTGTAACAGTTTTATTCAGGAAAGATAATACGTCCTTCTGTGTTATCTTTTTGGTGTTTCTGAGACATCAAATAGAAGAAGTAGAGTTGTGACTTTTTAACATCAGGGTTAGGATTTCGAGTGTACCCTAGAGTTTCTAAAACTTGAATCATGGACTCTCCAATTGGTGAGGTCTTCCAGCCTCTGTTCTGAGTGAAGGGAGCTTTAAAGGCTCCATGGTAGTTGGAGGAGAAGGTCATCAAATAGTCAGTGGTGCCCTTGTAGCTCTCGGCAAAGTGATCGAACCCACCCAAGCGAGTGGGCATAGTATCAAGGAACACCTTTGTTTTATTTTTAGTCAAGAAGAACATTGAATCTTTGGTAAATTGGAGATTATAAATTCTCTCGTACTTGGCAGCCACCAAACGCATCTCTGAGCCAGGGCTAGCAGGGGCACGCTTATCGATTTCTGTTGAGTTTAAGAAGTCATTCAAAGATACATCGAAATGGAGATGAGAGTCATACCAGGATCTTGTGAACTTGCCATTGCTGCAGTCAGTTTTTTTGTGATAACAGAAATGAAGTTCTTTTATGATGCTGGATGTGATTCCAAGTCCATGGCCCAACTCATGAATAATGACATCCATTATGTCGTTGCTTTTCTCTTTTATATCCTGTCCATAATCTTCTGGTAACACAAATGACGAGTCTTTGATGTAAATCTGCATATCAAACTTCTGGGCCACTCTAGACCCATCTTTTTGCTGCTTTATGACGGCATTCGGAAAAAGAACCTTAAAGCCGTTGACAAGTTTTTCATGAATAACAGGGCGACAAAAGCCAATATTAGCCTTAGAAGCATCCTTTTTACAGACAGAGCTGCTGGGACAGAAATCACCATAGTTGACTTGGACTTTGATTGGATTGTAGAGTTGAATTGCGTTTTCAATAAAGCCACTGGCAATTTGGAATGCTTGCACCAGACTTGAGACATTCTTTTTGTAGCTTCCAAGCTCAAATTCGAATTTTTTGCCAGGAGAGGTGAAATGAACCAAATGTCCACTCTTTTCAAATACACCCTTCTTGCTCCCAGCGAACCGATCCAGGATTGCTTGCTTCTCGTTGGAAACACAAAAGACACTCGAAATCACTGCTAAACTAATCAACTTCATACTTACCTTCTCAGTACATCAAGCTCTTAAATACCATGTTTATGGATTTATAATCAATCTTAAAACTTTGAATTGCATTCTTGATTTAAAATTAAATAAATAATATGTTGATTAAAGGCTCTTCAATAGCTGTATTAGACTAGTTAAAGTCAAAAATATATGCAGCTTGGATGCATGTGTGGATCTGGACTAGCTTGAATAGAGGTTCCACCCAAAAATAGGTCATTTAATTTTCTCTTTTAGAAGCCCTCATTGAATATAAACATGACAGTTCATTGAATTACTTTAAAAATACTTGAGACGTTTTGGGATTTTGTGTCTGATTTTAACGCAAGGATAGCTATTTGTAGAATACTTGTGCTCGTGGGATCCTCATCGACATACGCTGCATCCATACTGTAATTTGGAATGCAGCTCAGCTTTTGTTTCGCATAATGTGATGCTTTGGCTTAGCTGCGGCCAGCTTCTGTTTCGGATCGCTTGTTTAAATAACTTTTACAGTGCATAAATATTAGCTTTGGCCGTGGCCTCGAGCCGAAGCCAGCTAGAGCTGACGCATCCCTATTCGTATGCTTACATGAGAACCACTGTATCCTTTCACCAAAAACTTAAAGCTTTATGCTTTATGCTGCAGGTTAAAGAGGCTTGGGTTAATCAAAACAACTTTATGATTAGTCACAAAGCTGTTTTTACTTTTTTTTAAATTGGGAAACAAGACAATCCTTGCGGATTTGTGCTGCAGCTTCTGAGCAGAAACTAATTTATTTTGCTCTACTGTATGAGTCATAAAATGTAAAAGTTGTTTCCTGGAGCAAAGTCTAGGTTTTCATTTTTCCTGGGGCACTAGATGCAAAATTCGGCCAGCTTAGCTTATCAAGTTTTATTTCAACTCCTAATTTAGTAAAAGCTTTATCCAATAAAATCTCATAAAGGCATCTTTTACTTGCACGCTACTTTAATTTGGATAAAACAATCCTTTATTTTTGATACAAGAAAATATATACCAGCCCGAAAGAAAGATAGTTTATAATTAATCACCCGTAAATCGTACAGTTTGTACTGTGGCTTTGGGAGAAAATCAAGTTTAAGTATCAGCTACAAACGTGACCTTCCTCTATAGTCACAAAATCTTTTCTAAGAATTTTAAAGTCACAGATCAGGTTGTGACAATTTTCTTTAATTGCTCCTACTCCTGTTATGAATGATTTAAACCATAGTCTATCTCCAATATTCCAGCATATTTTGTCCGAATTTCCCGACATTTCCAAATTTATTATCAGTCTGCCAATTAAAATTAGAATTTAGCTTATTTTGGCCATTTAAGAGATAAATAGCCAGGCAAAATTAGATGTTGAGTTCCATTCATGTTTTTTGAATGCATGATGTGCTGCATGAATAGCCCGTTCACGCATTATTAACTCATCAATTACTGAACGATTTCCAATGAACAAACCCACATTCGAAAGCCCTCAGTAAGCCTAAAAGACGTCCACAATATAAACAAGACCTGTCAAGAACCCCGATTGCAATCAACATCAAGATTAGCATGGTGCCTTTAATTAATGAACTGTATTTTCTGTATCATATTCAGATTTAACTGCTACACATGGCTTCATCAGAGTACCTTTTTATTTTAGTCAATGAAAAACTATCAATAAAGTTTAAATTACTGTATGATAGTTAAGCTATCATCAAGGATTTGGATTTGATGCTCCTAATTTTCACTCTGATGAACCTCAAGACCTTTTCAAAATCAGTAGCTAACTCATAATATAGCTTACCACACTATCCTCCTCACTTATGATTGACGATCACTCTTTAGTAGTATCAAGACATAATTTTTTAGCTTTGAAATCCCAAATCTATTCACCAATAGAAATATTCTTCTCCAAAGTATTTTTGCTTCCTTGCTTTAGCTTGCCTCTTTATCAATTGATTTATTAAATGATACTTAGTCTATTGCTTGCTGTGAATTTACACTCCCTAGGTAATATGTCATGAAATTGGAAAGTAATCTTCAATCAAATATGTATGATAATCTAGAATTTGAATTCAATTCATGTTCATTTGCTGCTGACTCCATTCAACTCCCTGAATTGATTTTCAACCACATATGTTAACTCCTTTAGAATTTCAACTTTCTGAATTTTGACATTCATAAAGTATATTATGATTGTAATAGCACCTTGCTGCAGGAGTCAGACCTACAATTCCCCGTCAAGTGGGGGAGGTTGCAGGCAATGGGGCCGCACCTGCACCCTGTCCCCCATTTGCCAAAGCAAATGGCAACAGGATGGGTGCAGATACCCTTCCAATGTCACCTGCTAGGCTAGTGGAGGCTATTTTGGGCCCCAAAAGCTATACAGAGGCAGTGGGAGGCACTGCTACCTGATTTGGCACTGTGCTAGCTATTTTTAGCTGCCCAGTGCCAAATTTTTTGTTGGATCCCAAAGGGGACAATGATAATTCCCATATTGGGGTTTTGGGTTTGGAAAGCCAAACATCAGCCCTCTTCAGCACACTCAGTCATTCCCAATATGTGAATTCAATTGAGTCACTTGCCATATTGCCTGCAGCTGTCTCCAGGCTACCAATAGAAAATAAGCAACTGATAAGCTCTCTGAAGACCAAACCAATGTCCTTGAAAGTGATCTTGAAATTTTCCAAAGACCCAACCAGATGACTGAAGAGCTTTTATCCAAACTGGCCAGTCAGAAAGCTGAGAAAGAGCCAGATAAGACCCCCACTGACAGGTATAAAGCCAGGTTGGCTGCACAATGATTCAGTACTGTTATTCTTACCAAATAAAGTTTTTGTTATGAACCATTGGCTCACCAGCATTTTAATCTATTTGTTTTTAGTACTTTTTCACTACCAGACTCCCAGCCTGCAGACTATTTTGCCAAAATGAGAGCACCAAAGACCACCAAGCAACCCAGATACCTAAAAGTAACACCACCCTCCTAATGTCCCCTTTGGTCCTGTACACTTCACCAAGTACCCGCCAACCCAAACCACAAACAGTGAAAATTGGAAGTCTTGCTTTGGTATCAAAGACCAGGAGCTGTCTCAGATTCCCAACACCTGGTTATAGATGAACAATATATTGCAATCCACTCCCCCATCTTTAAAGAAAATTACAACAATCCACATGCTTACCTGATCCTAATGGAACCTCACCAACACCCAAGCCTATGGTCAACCCACCCTCATTCCTAACTTCACAGGCCAGAGTAATCAGTTCCTTGGAGTGCTTTACTTAGCGCTCACTGGACTGATAGACTCTTCCTTGCCTGTGCCTTGTCCATGGGCTATGGTTGGAAAGGCTATATCTTTCTTGGTAAAATTATAACCCATTATCAGGTGGGCACTGCCTGCATCCACTCCCACCCCACCAACCCATCAGGGTCAAGAGCAGCAGGCCTGGTTTCTTGACAAAGCCAGCATAACTTTAGCATTTAATCATTGCTATTAGATCCTCCAAAAATAAGCTATTTTCCTATCAATTTTTAAATCAGAATCACTCTTTTAAAATAGAAATTTTATAATGTCAACATCCTTAAACAAATAATTAATTTTAAGCTCAAATAAAATGAGATTTACTATGAAAAATAATAATTTCTGATACTTTGCCTTTATGTTGACTCTAGTAAGGATATCTGGATAGCAACATGATTTAAGATTCCAGATTTTTCAATAAGTACACAATACTTAAAAAATAACTTTTTGTAGTTTTTATTTTAAACGTTTATCTCATTCATAATAAGAAAGCAATAAACAAAGCTTGATATCAAGTTATATAATTTTCTTGTATTATAAAGCTATTTATTATTATTTTGTATTAATTGTAATTATTTTAGTTTAAATTTCATAAATCAATTTAGGCTTAAGCTCATAAATTTAAAATACAATGTATATATGTGAATAAAACTACAGCATTACGTTAAATTTAAATGCCATTAGAATCATAACAAAGAAGGTCATGTAAGTAAAAAAGAAAATCAAATTAAGCAAATTTACATAGTGAAACTAATACAAAGAAAAACCAACTGTCTCATAACAATATCTTAACTGTTTTATTAGTAAAATATGGCTACTTAAAAGAAAGTACCAATGTTATAGCTGTGCTAATAGCTGAATTTACAGAAAGGAAAAAAAGAGAAATGTATTTAAGATATCTTATCAATAAGAAGAGAAAGGGTACTATACACACTGATAGGCTACCAGGGGGTGTAATTTGGAAAGGGGTTTTAAAATATGTATCATTGGTACCCATAACTGATCCTATTATGATAGCATAGGTGGATTACAAATTGTTGTAATGAATGGGCTGTTAGTAATAAGTGAAATAATTAAGGTTGCACTTATTGGGCAACATGCTGAGTTAAGTCAGAAGGCAGGTCACTATCTGAATTGTTAGGGATTTGGCTCATTGAGGCATCAAGGCCCTGCCTAGAAAAAAGTATCCTAGCTCTACCACATGGACCAAGCTTGATAATAAAACAAGGATAAGCTGCCCTTTCTTGTTGCAACCAAAACTGGAACTTCAGTTGGTACCATATTTCACGACACACATGGGTTGTCCTTCAAATTTTCCCAATCCAAGTCCATAGTGACTATCAAGGACAATAATAGGACACATGCCAAAACTTCCTAATTAGGCTTGAAACCCATTCACATTTGGTAACCCATTGACAAGTTATTCCAGCAGCTCAAACTCTATTTGGATCATGCCACCCCCTGTCAGGATCATCCTGACATCAAGTACTTGGCCATTAGAAATTGGGAAGTATCCAAAATCTGGGCCAAGTAGCAGTAAAATTGCAATTTACTCAAGATGAGTTTTATTCATGCATTTTGCATGAATAGATTGATGCATGAATGTACACTTTTATTCATGCATAACTCATCAAATACGGAACAGAAATTGATGTTTGAACTTGCATTTAAAAGGTCTTGCCAAGCCCAACAACCTTTCTTAAGCAATAATGACTTGTTGAGAACCCCAATCACAAGCAAAATTGAGTTTAACCTGATTCCCTGCAAACAAATGATCTAATATTCTACATTATGCTTAAAAATTATGTCATCTATGATATAATACTTTGCCTCTGCCTTCTTGAATTATAAACACTATAAATAAAGCTACCTTCATGCAAGATAGTTAAGCTATCATTGAAGTTCTATCTACAATACTATTTCTTTTACTTTTTTAAAGAGGTAGACCCTCACAGGTTTTTATTGTGGGTCTTACACCCCCTCTCTATTCTGTGGCCTTCCCATACACTATATTAACTGCTATACAAAAATAAAGAATATAACCTCTTCTCATTCTCTGTTTCTTTTCTTGGACTGTTGTCTTCCCCAACACCTTACTAAACTATAACTAGTTCATTTAAAACAGCTTCAGAACATAAAGATCATTATAGAGCTCTTAGCCCCATAAATTCAATAATGGACTACAAAAAAAGCCCAATAAAACTGTTGTAATCTGGTTTAAGTTGGAATAAAATGCAGAACTTAACTCTGCTTATTATAACTATATTAGTTATTAAAGGCACACGTAAGACTTATTCAACTACTATGTCTTTATAATAAAAATGCATATGCTAGATATTAATTCAATTCTAATTATATAATTCAAGAGAAGAATAATATAAGAAGATTAAATTACTGATTAGCAGTTGTAACTGTGCTAAAAGCTGCAGTTAAAGGGGAAAAGGAAAAAGAGGGATTGATTTTTGAATATCTTTATTAAGAAGAGAAGAGAGGGTTTTATACCTGTTTACTAGGCCACAGGGGGTGGCATGTGGAAAGGAGTTTTATCTTGTTGCGCTAAGGGGTCCCGTGACTGATCCTGTTAAGGTGACATAGGTGGATTACTTGGATGGGTAATTGATTGTGCTATGGTATTGAGTGGACATGGGAAACTGCCTCTATTTGGCAGTGGGTTGAGTTGAGTCAGTAGTCAAATTCTTAATTGACTTGTTAGGAACTAGGCTCATCACAGCATAGCCATGGTTTTTATGGAACCTTCTATCACTTATAAATGTCAGGAATAAAAATTCATCTTCCCTCAACGTTCAGGTTTCTGACCAAGATTTGAAACCTAGCCATTCCTTCTGGGTTCCTGTTAACATAGAAAACCAAATTCCAGACTGTCCTCATGCTGATAGGATCGAATCCTCTTGAATAAGAATCCTTTTGGTAGCTAAATTGGGAAGTGCCAATAAAGAGCTACCAGCCCTGAAGCCCAAAAAAGAGCAAATTAGACTACCCAAAGGAGACAACAAGACAGACTGACAGCTGATAGTTCTAAAGCCTTCCCCAGTGACTAATCAGAGACCAGAGCCTGAGTTGCCACGGACCATGAGACCACCCTTAAGAACTTGACTCAAAAACAGAAAGATGTAGCCATTTTCCGCAATAAACCATCAATGAATGCCACCCCACTGTCAGTATCACCCACATAGATCCACCACCCACCCTATCTATGAATTCTTGATGCTGTAAAAATCCCTCTAATTGATGAGAATTCTGGAAGTAAAGCTATATATGAACCCCTGGACCCTAATTCAGACCTCATTGCCATTTTCAAATAAAAGTTATGAGATATTGGGTCTCCCAACTGTAAAGCTTTCTGGGTTGATAGCTTATTTTCACAACTATGACTCTGTCCCTTTTTACAAGGACTTCTCAAAGAATAGGAAGTGAACTTTATTATGCTTTTATTTACAAAGTCTCTAGCCTGGTTGGCCTAAAAGATTTCTGATAAAGAGGTGATAAAGGTTGTTGTTTAGGGCCCTCAATTGATACATTAAATACCGCTCTGGGTGCAGTGTGGTGGCCTCTTGTCAGGATCCTGGGCATCTGATCCTAGCTGTGATCCTATTCAGCTGACTTGCAAATGTCTGATTGGTTATGACAAGTGGTGTAGGGTTTGGGAGAAGGCAAGATCAGGCCTCTCCTGTACATCTGGTCTCTTGGCGTGTGCTGGTTGGTTGAATATGTGAGCCACTTGATTGGCTGAGGAATAAATCTCAGGATTTCCTGGCAGGAAATGGTTAGGGATTTACTGGCAGAAAATAGCTCGGGATTTCCCGGAAGAAAATAGATAACAATATACTGACAGAGAATAAATCAGAATATACTGGCGGAATATGGTGAAAAAACTACTGTACATTAGATCAGAATTTACGACATGATCATGTCTGGTTTGAATCTGGCAATCAAGTCAATTATGTATCAAGTGAGGGATTTACTGGTGGTAAATCCCCCTGGGTAGTTATATAGCTTATCAGTTGTGTATAGAAGATAGAATAGATGGATGCTGAAGATACCAACAGTGATCTGCCTGTTATGGTTGATGGTGAATAAACAAGATCTTAATGAATCTGCCGGCGGAAATTACTAGTTAGATAGATTTACTGGCAGCAAATGATAATCACATAGATTTGTTGGCAGTAATTGGTTGAGCTGATGATTTACTGGTGTAAAACAACTAACAGAGGATTTACTGGTGGTAAATCTCATTAATGCTGCCAATCAGTGATTATCAACTCTATTATACCAGTTAGGACTGACCATCATTGATAGTCAATATTGAGTGTCTTAACAATTATACTCAGAAGCAAAAATTCCAACTGGGCCCATGGCCTGAAAGCAATGGGACATTTCTTCTCACATCTGGATTCAGGCTCTATTTTACTGCTATATTGTCATATAGAATACTATACTGTAAGGAGACAGTATTGTCCTTTGTTCTTCTAAAAGAGTTCTTTTACTGGAGTGAATCAAGGGAAGAACTATGTTTATATAATAAGCCTACAAGATAATGAATAAGAGATACTAATATTTATTCATAAACAACTGACACAACGAGCCTAGTTCCTAACAATTTGATTAAAAATTCAACTGGCTTGATTTTACCCAAAGCCATATGAGGGTAGTTTCCCATGTCTACCCCGTGTCATAGTGCCACCAAGTACCTAGCCCAGGAATCCACCTATGTCACCTTAACAGGATCAGTCATGGGACCCCCTAGCGCAACAAGATAAAACTCTCTTCCACATGCCACTCCCTGTGGCCTAGTGAACGGGTATAAAACTATTATTCCTCTTTTTTAATAAAGACATTCAAAAAATCCAATTTCTTTCCCCTTTAACTGCAGCTTTTATCACAGTTACGACACAATTTTAAGTAAAAACTGCAAAAACTAAGTCCAAAATTCTCCTAAGACAATGCCCCAGCTAATCAGATCACATTGAGTTTGCTAAGCCAACTAAAAGCAATGCAGAAGCAATATAGTTATTCAAAATAAGCCAACTAGACCTGGAAAAGTACAAAATATATGTGAAATTGCTCCAAGAATAACTAACAACCATTCAGAGCCACCACTTATGTCACCCCAATTAAACCAAGCCCCAGATTAATTTAAACAAGACTAATAAAAAGCAAGAAAACCATCTAAAGATGGACAAACATGATTCAGACCCCAGAAAACATCAACCAGATCCCAAACCGCTGCCAGGAATGAAACTGATTCCTAAAGATCCCCACCCATTGGTAATAAGAGAAAACATCCACTAAGAATATTGTTCCCTGCTCTCATAACTTGCAGTATGTTGCATTTGCTCCAGGTCTATGCAGCATATACTATTCCACCACCAGATTAATCAGTAAGTACCAGAACAAGAATGTAGCCCTAGCGTAGTATTTAAACAAAATTCTTCAATTCTGAGACTTTGCTCCAACAACTTCTATTTTCCTTAAAACTTGAAATAAAGCTCTTTCTATCTCTATTTTTTTGGTTTTTATTAGTAGATACTTGCCCAGACTCTAAGGCTATGTCAAAGTCTTTTCTTTTACTGTGGGCCCTCTTGATAACTCTTACCTAGTTACCCTGGGCACGAGATGAAGAAATGCCCAAACTTCCTCCTACTCTAACCAAACCTGTGGAATAATCTTATTGGTATTGTTTTGGTCCCAGATGCCTCTAATATCCCTATTTAGAAAGAACAACCATCTTTCCTATTATTTAATCTTACATGCTTTGGTGCTTAGTGGTTCACACCAGTCTCCACTATGTTCTACAGCAGTTTCCCCCCTTCTTGGGTAGCTTTTGCCTTATGAGGAAGATAATAAGTACCCTCATGATTAGGCTTCCAATTGGAAGAACTCTGGTGTAGTTTAATTTAGAGGCAGTACTCTATACCTTATAAGAAAAACTTCATAAAAAGTGCATCTCTGACATTTGCCTGTTTAAGGATTATTATCTTTTCTAATAAATATAAAATTATCAATTTAATTTTAACACTTAAGCTTTTACATATTAATATTTCATTTCTTCATTTGAGATAGGTTTATTTTGATTTTAAACTTGGTTTTTTAGTCTTCCACATTAAAAATTGTTATTTAGATACCAACCGCCTTTGTCACTTTCCTATCAACTCTTGAAAAAGATACCTTTAGCTATTGAGTTTTCTTCATTTGACTAAAGCATCACAGACAGAAAGACGTTCAAAAAATTATTTTCTGTTGACCAGTTTTCTGGCATTTTGACAAAAATTTGATGAAACCCATTTTTAAAAAAATTGTTAAAATTTTGTTTGATTGCTTAGTTTTATACACTCTTAACTTAAGCTAAAAAGCATTTTTAAGTTCCACAGGGCATTTTCTGTTAAATAGTTTAAATTTTAGTTTTGATATATTGTATTATATAAAAACAAAAGAACCCCTAAAAATGGCACATTTTTCAATATTAATTAAAAACAAACTGATTTTCTGCTAAAGCTAATAAAATCAAACTACCATCAAATTCCACTAAAATCACACCAATAAAAAATTAATCATATAATTATTTTTTATATGGTTTTAAAATGAAACTTAAAAAAGATATTGGAATTTCATATTTAAAATACCAGAAAAATGATTATTATTATTTATATTAGCAGTAAATTAAAATATATTTAATTGATGAAAGCTTAAATGATAAGCCCAAAAACATAGTGTTTCAGGCTCCAACTTAATTGATTTGACTTTTCTGGGCCATTTTTTCCATCAAATCAGGAGGATCAACTTTTCAGAGTCTCAAACTTATTAAACCCCTAAGGTTTTTGAAACTAATGAAAAAGCTAGTTTTCTGGTAATAACGAAATTAGCCAAAAACATTTTAGCATTTATTTTTCAAAAATCATATAAGCTATAAGGGATTAATATATAATAGCAAAAAATAATATAAAAATACTAGAAAAATAATTTTAAAAAAACCCCAAACACCCCTCTGATATTTATTAAGGATACTTAAAATATCATACTGAAAACTTATGTTAAACACTCTTAAAATCACAAAAAAATAAAATGCTAACAAGAAACACTATCAAATTTACTTTTAACCGTATAACAAAAAAAACAAGACATCAAAAAAAGCAAAAAAATAAGAGTAAATTCATTATATTAGACTTATCCACAAGAAGATCAAGGAAGCCACAAAGTCCAAGTATTCAACCACCCAAAATCCAGAAAACACCCAAGCTTATGAAAGATGACTAACAGACAACCTCATCAGTAGCTCTTCAGACAAAACATTTTAAAATAGTGCTGGGACTAAAATCCCATCAAAAGATACAGTTCAAATGAAGAAAAAAAGAGAGAAGATACTGCTAAGAAGACTCCTCAAGAATCACATGTGGAAGCCACCAAAAACAATGAAGTTTCAAATAAAGAGGATGATTATAAAAAGGAAAGAAGTTGCTTTAAGGCCACCAAAGCCCCATCTTAGCCTCAGCTTCAACTGCAAGCAAGGAAAAGCCACCCAAAAGAAGGATCAGAAAGGAGGTTCCTGGCTTTGAACCAGATATAATCAAGAACTTCTGTGAAGGGGAAGGAAAGTTTGTCATCCTTAATGAGCTTTTCATTTTCTTCTTCATGTTAACTTCCT